>JAEANM010009000.1:0-16399 GCA_017656035.1 Myanophis thanlyinensis
CTACATGGGTTTTTTTTCCTAGGGGCATTCGGTGTGTATGTGTGTGAATGTGTGGTATTTTTTCTTTTAAATTCACCATTGGGGAGGAAATGTTTTACAACTGATAAAGAATACAGATAAGGGCAGAAAGGTACCTGGTTATCCCTGTATCTGGAAAGAAAAACCTTGTACTCAGGGTGCTTAACTTTTGAGAAATATAAAGCCAAATATTATCATAACAATTTGATCCCCACGGCCAACTTTGAAGGGAGAAAAATATAAATGCACTCATTATCAGAATGCTTGAGAGTGCAAGTAATCCTTGATTTACAACAATTCATTTAGTGACCATTCAAAGTTACAGCAGCACTGAAAAACGTGACATGACCATTTTCACACAACCATTGCAGCATTCCCTTGGTCATGTGACCAAAATTCAGACACTTGGCAACTGGTTCATATTTATGACGGTTGCAGTGTCCCAAGGTCATGTGATCCCCTTTTGCAACTTTCTGACAAGCAAAGTCAACAGGGAAGCCAGCTTTACTTAACAACTATGATGATTCACTTGGTAAGAAAGGTCACAAAATGGGGCAAAACTCACTTATCAACTGTCTCGCTTAGCATTAGAAATTGCTAAGCAAACTGTATACACCTATTAACCGTTTAGCTTTATCACTTTAAAAATGGGGCAAAAATCACTTAACAAATGTATCACTTAACAACAGAAATTGTTGGGCTGAATTCTGGTCATAAGTCGAGCATTATCTATACTGCATAGTTGCATAGCAACTACTGTCGAAGGCCATTCATTGATACAACAAAAATTATAACTCCAAGAAGATATATGTCATGAGGGAGTTGTTGTGGCATGCTATAAAGAAGATGCTATAAGCAAGTAGTTATTATGGTTAGATATATTGAATGTACATTACAAGAAGAAGCAAAAGCAGAGGTAGTCAGATATCTTCAATAACCTAGTAATGAATGGGTGGAAGGCATACAATATAATAAAAAATCCTTCCCCATATGGTACAGGAAGGAAAAGAATAATTAAGCTTTTGAGTGGTACTGTATTCAGGAATTCTTATTTCCAAGCATTAGGCAGTATTTGCAGAGGTGAAATTTAGCAGGTTCTAGCAGGTTCGTTAGAACCAGTAGTAAATTTTCTAAGCAGTTCAGAGAACCGGTTGTTAGAAGAAATCTCCTTTTGTTTTTTTCTATTTTACAGGGTTAATCCTGTAAGGAAGGCAGGAAAAAAACATTCTGGTGTTGTTTCTAGTCTAATCTTTATTGCCCTACTTATAGAAACTGCCCACCCAGTCACATGTCCCCCCAGCCATGCCCACCAAGCCACGCCCACAGAACCGGTAGTAAAAAAAAATTGAATTCCACCACTGAGTATTTGTGTTTCATTTATAGATGGATGCCATCAGAAATGCAATAGTAGCCAAGTCCATAGTTTAGAACAGAAATGACCCAATTAACCAATGTTCTTATCTTTCCCAAGCCCAATTCTGGAAGGAGTCAATCACTTCCTTTGAGGTGGACAATTTAGCAAATCATTCTGAACTAAAAAAAAAAATGCTTTATTCCAGGATATTAAAATGAAAACTTGTCACTCCGGATGGACCTATCATGATGGAAGATGCTATATCCTAATCGCTGAGCCAAAAGCCATCTGGGCAGTTGCTGCCCAAATTTGCAAGATACGGTAGGAACAACCTTATTTGTACGTAGCTTTATTTATTTATTTGACATTTATTCCTGCCTTTATTATTTTATTAGTAACTCAAGGTGGTGAACATACATAATACTCCTTCCTTCTCCCATTTTCCCCACAACAAAAAACTGTGAGGTGGATTGGGCTGAGAGAATGACTGACCCAAGGTTACCTCATGGCGAAGGCAGGACTAGAACTCACCGTTGCCTGGCTTCTAGATTTTTCATAATGCCCAAAAGCAATTGTCTGATACAGCCAAGTTTTTAAACTAACCATGGTTTGGCTCATCTCTATTGGAAGACAGGATGAAACAGTGAGGCAGTTGGCAGGAAGAAATTTCAGAAGTATGTCTGAATCATCCAGGTCAGCTTTAAACCAAAGAAACTTCTTGGATGAGAAGCAAAATGTTTCCAAAGAAAAAACAAGATAGCTCAGTTGCCTTTTGGAAAGAAACATCTTTGAGATTTCAGATGTATGTACAATCTAAATCTTCTAGCTATTGTACTGGTAGAAATGTTCTTGGGAGACTAGCTCAATAACTCGGTTTTATGGTGTATTTGACAAACAAGAAGAATCATTCCAGTTCAAAGTAAATGGATTTATGATGAGATTTATTAAGGCAATAAACTTTAATCTGATCTATAAACTTTTCCTACAGAAGAGCCATCTGTATACATATTACACACAGAGACACACACACTTATACATGCAAACAAAAATATTTCTCAAGTAATTATTTATTGAAGAGTTGAAAAAACACAACTAGGCAAGAAAAATGTGTATTTTAATCACCTGAAAGTATTCAGCCAACTTGTGGTGATTTATAAAAATTAAGTTAGAACATCTTTGTCCATGGTTAAGACACCATGATACAGGTAATCATCCTTTAACGACTGTTCGAAGTTACAACGGATTCCCCCAAAGGTAGTTATGACCTGATTTTGAGGTTCTGATGGCCATACCCCTCTCTCCTCCCCCATAGACACATAATTGCATTTTGGGTCCTTGGTAACTGGCTTATCTGTACAAGCTGTTTTCAGTCACCTGTGAACATGATTGCGATTTTTTACTTTTTTGCTGATTTCTGACATTTACTTCTTGTTTTTGTGGAAAAAAATCCATTGGATAAAACAGATTTATTCAATGACTGCTGTATCTGCTTAACGACTGCCACAGAAAAGGTCATAAAAATTGGGCATGGCCCATGGTGGCCTACTTAATGAGTGCTTATGGCCATAATTCCAGACTCAATTATGGCCCTAAATTGAGAACTATTGATAGAGAATGTTAAAATTTCAGCATGCATAGATGAAATAAACTGTTGCTGATTATATATAAAGATATTTGTAGATAACAAGGCATGCAGAAAACCTTTCCAAAATGTCCTTTGAAAAAGAATTCCTAAAACTCTTACTAATGACTCCCCGTCTTGGTGTCTATTGTTAAGCTGCAAGTTAATTAGTGTATTTATTATGTCTTGAGGAGTGAATGGTATGGTGGCCTAGTGGTGAAAATTCTCCCCTCCCACTTGAAGGTTGAGAGTTCAATCCTAGGTAGCAACAGATGTTTCTCTTTCAAGGTGCAAAGAGAAAATATCTGCTATGAACTGCACATAGGCATCAGGAAGGGCATCTGGCCTGTAAAAGCTCAGCTTTATTCAATTGCCCTGACTTTATCCTAAATTAAGGGATTATTGGGTTGTATAAGGGAAAAAAAAATCTTGATGAATAGCTGGTACTGTATCTCCTCTGATTTTTTAAAAAGTGTCTTATTTTTAGGTACCATGGCCATTTAGTAAGTGTGGCTTCCAAATCACACATGCGCTGGCTCTGGAACTTCAGTGGAAAAAGACCTTTTTGGATAGGTAGGTATTCTTACAATTGTCTGATATTTCCCTATGAAAGATCCAGAATTGTACAATATGAGGAATCCACCAGAGCTAGTCCTTTCCTTACAACCATTCATTTAGTGACCATTACAAAGTTACAAGTCCAAAAAAGGGACTGACAACTGGTCCTTGCACTTATTACCATTGCAGCATCCCCATGATGACATGACCAATTACTTTGCTTAGCAACAGAAATTCTGGTGTCAATTGTGGTCATAAGTCGAGGAGTACCTTTAAGCATCCCTAACAATGGGCCATCTCATGTCTAGCGAAGGAGAACACACTACCTCCATCTGTCCCATTGTGGGATAGCTCTTACCATTGGAATTTATCCTGAAGTTCAAGGAAAACCCACTTCCCAGTAATTTAAATACTTTATTTATCTGGATCAGCTCTGAACAATTTTGCCCATCTTCTAAATGAGGACTCTTGACAATGGCTGTCATCTTTCCCTGCAGCCTTCTTTTTTCCAAGCTAAAATACGCCCAATACACTAACCATTCTTCCCTTCAACCATTCTTCCTTATCATTTTGGTTATTTTGCTCTCCAGTTTCCCAATATCTCTCCAAAAATGCAGCATGCAGAATTTGGCACAGCATTCTAAATGTGGTCTGACCAATGGACAATAAACCGTGATGTCCCTTGATCATGGTTATAATTATATTGATATAGCAACAAGGATTGATGATTATTCCATAATATTTTAGATTTCAATATTTATGATTGTGATATGGTATATGCAAATACACTTATGATAAAACATTTTCACAAGCAATATCTCTTAGCCTCATGATGGCGAACCTGTGGCACACAGAGCCATCTTGCTGGGCACACAAGCTGTCGTCCAGCTGAGCATGCACATCCAATTGCGCATGCATGCATGCACAATTGCAGAGACCCAGCTGGTCTTTGGGGTTCCGCTGTGCATGCACACGACTGCAGCAGGATATTCAGCTGTTCTTTGGTACTCTCCTGCGCACGCACACGATTGCTCATGTGTGTGCAAGTGCCTGCATGCATTGAATGTGCAAAAGCTGCATGTATGTGCAGATGGTGTGGTTGCACATGCAGCACATGTGGAGAAGCCGCACACAAGTGCGGATGGCACACGCAAAGCGCATACTTTTCAGCACTCAGTAAGTAAAAGGTTCGCCACCACTGTCTTAGCCCATCTAAGTCTTCATGAGAGGTTGGGAAATATAAATTTCTGGCTGCTCAGTTTTCTGACTTACACTTTTGTCCTTGGGACACTTGGAAATTTGACCACTCTACCAACTACCTCCATACTCCCATCAACACTGACAGGACAAACCACTAGTATATAAAATGAAAACAAACTCTCATTCCCTTCTAGCACTGATGATGTTACCTACTTTGGTAATGAAACATCTGCTAGAAAACAACTAAGGACCCCATACTTCTATATTTTGTTGAGCTTTTCCTTTGTGTCCTAAAAGCTAATGGAAGAATGGTTCTTAGTCACGTGGTAGAAAGACAGTCAGAAATCAATAGATATCATCAGTTGTAGCTGTTCTGTACTTACAGCAACTAAATCTTCAAACATTTTTCTAGTCTAAATACCAGCAGAATCTATTTTCACAACAAACTGTAATCTTCCTTGTCCATGGGTCAAATTTATCGTGAAACAGAAAAAAACCCTGAAAATTATTAGAAAATCTGTGACATGGAAAATGAGATAGAACCAATAAAACTTCATTAAAATGCTTGAATCAGTTGTTCTCAGACTGTCTGCTTATACATGTAATGTATTATAGGTCTGAATGATCAGCGAAACCCAGGTCTGCTGGAATGGAGCAACAGGGAACGTGTTGTTTTCACAAACTGGAGAAGAGGCCCACCTCGTCTTTCAAAGCAAAGGAGGAACTGCATTTTAGTACAACAGCACGGAAAATGGCAAAGAAAAGATTGCAGGAAGGGCAAAGCCTACAGTTATATATGCTCCACAAAACTGTAAACAAAACTGATAGTTGGGCACCTACTTGGCTTTTTATATGATAAAAAAGATTTATTTTCAGGCATTTGAAGTGTTGATGGAACTTATAAATGGACAGTTGCTTGCAAAAATTTCTATGTGCGAAAAGGGTTCAAATGTGATGCTGGATTTTGTTTTCTGCTTGCCATCCTATCTTCTCTTGCCCTCCTGTGTTTGTGATACAATGGCTATGTGTCAAGAATCAAATTTGTTGGTTCTAGAGTTCATTTCTGTCTCTTTCAAGAGATCCTATATACAAAGGGGCTAAAAGACTAACTGGAAAGAGCTTTGAGTTGAATATAGACATTATATCATATGCTACTCACCATTTTTTTTGGGTAGGACATTTCATCCACCACAACTATTATTTAGAAATTTAGCCAATATCCTGCTCTTCACTTGGTCAAATGAGTCTGGTTGCAGATACATCGAGCAAAAAAAAAAAAAAAAGGAACATTATGCCACTCTATATTGCTTATGCCCATTTTATAATATACCTGGATGTAAACTTCCAATAAATATCAAACATTCCCTTAACAAAATTGTATCACATTATTCTGTGATTAAATTTCTATATGTCTATATTTGGGACAATAGGAGTAGGAGCCATGATGGCATAGTGGTTAGAATGCAGTATTGCAGGCTAACTCTGCCTACAACCAGCAGTTCAGTCTTGACCATCCTTCCATCCTCCCAAGGTCAGTAAAATGAGGAGCCAGATTGTTGAGAGCAATATGCTGACATTTGTAAACTACTCAGAGAGTAGTAAAGCATTGTGGAATATAAGTGCTATTGCTATTGCTAAATATCAAGGGAACTTTCCAATTCTCATGGTAACAAATTCAAATGTGTTCCCTTTAAAATAGAGTATGAATTATGAATATAAATTCTAAAGCTTTATAGGATTTCCCCCACCATCAATGTTAGTTGATTTCCCAACAGAAGCATATTAACTTTTGCTACCATCCCTGATCAGCTCTAAGCTTTGTCTGCATGTAAATTTCACTGGCCTCTCTTTGATAGTTTTCTTTTCTTCCCTCTTATTAACATTGGAGACATTCTGAATGTCCATTCAACTTTTTTTTTTTTTCAACTTTGTGATGTGTGGAGACCACAACCAACCTAGACAGGAATTCTGGATGCTGCAGTCCAACACATTTTGAAGGTGCTAGACTGGGCGAGACAAATCTGAGAATTTATACACATTTCCCAATCCTCTTGTGTGGATGCTTTCTGGGAAGAATTGTCTTGCAAGTGGGAGGTAGAATTTGAAAACGAAATCCAATTGCACATAAAAATATATATATACGGTATAGGAAGAATATATGTGAAGGTCATATGGATAGGAATGTGTTGTAGAATATGCAAAGTAAACTATTTGAGTTATTATACAACCTTAGAAATGAATAAATATTCTGACAAATTCTGAAAGGGGAAAAAGAGATGTGGTAACAAATCAATTCACTTTAACATGCCAATAAACTTCTTGTATAAAAATCTGAGACTTCTCATTGGGAAAAAAATGTAATTTTTGGAATTCAAATGTTACCTTCCATTATTCCATATTGATAAGTAGGTGGAAATATTTATAAATATAACAATCCATTATGGGCACGTAGTTTCCCCCCTCTTTTTATTGGCACTAAAAATAGATTCCCCCCCCCCACTCCCACAATGTATATTTCGAGGGATAGAATGAATCTAGATAAAATAATACCTTTACTGCTGTAGGTTTGGTTTTATTTGAACTTAAAGGGTGCCAATCTACTTTTGTATCTTAAATGACATGTGTTGTGTGCTGTTTTCTACTGCAATATCTAAATAGAATGTATTAATAAAAATAACACTGGAGATTGCTGAAACTGTATAATCAATTTGCCAGGGGAAAAAAAAAAACTTGATGCTGGTGAAAGTACATAGCATCAACAGCTACACAGATAAAACCTCAAGCTACCCATAAGAAAGGAGGGGGAGGCAACTTACAACAAAAGCAGTGTTTGCTCCTGGTCTTTGCTTGGTCTCCTCCCACACACAAATACACACCCACCCACACACACCATGTGGCTTTCCCAGAATGGATTGTGCAGGTGCACAATTGCCATATTCAGTGACCCAAACAATTGCATAGAGTTGTTCTGTTTGTTTTTAAAAAGAGAGAAAAAGGAATAGAGGGAAGGGGGCACAAGTGGGGGGGGGCACAAGTGGGAGGGAATGAAAAGAAAGACGGCTAAGGATTTTTCAAGTCGTCACTGGAAACTCTGTAAATCAGTCATATTTACAATACATATTTACAATACAGAACCCACAGAGAACAGCAATGCTTTTACTTCCGGAATCTCGAAAATACTTCCTTTCTGGGGCAGCACAAGTCTCTTTTTGTTTTGCTGCTTGATTGTTTTGGGCTGCAAGGATGACACCGACTCTCGGGAATTTATTTACCTCTTTAATTCTGAAGACAAGTAAAACCAGTCTCTTCAGCCATTACACCACCTCCTTGCAATGGGACAGAGGTTCTCCTGAATGACAGAGCAGTAAGCCTTATAGGATGTTACAGCAGATGTTTATTTGTAGAGATGAGAGTAGCAAACTCTTTGTAAAACTCTTCTTCCTTTGTGTCCTTGAGTCTCAGGGCAAGTCTGTCTCCTTCCTTCCAGGACTTGCTATTCAACAAAGAAAACAACAGCTATGCAAATTTGTATTATGGTGGTATATGTCTCCCAAAGATGTTTATTCATTTCAGTCCACATCCAGCAGAGCCAATTGCAGCAACTTACAATATCCAGATTGGAATCTGTAACTAGGACCGAGACAGACTCTTAAACAATGCAACAGCTTTCTTTCGGCTCATTGCTTACCAAGATTGTTGTTATCTCTGTTTCCATCCCCGTATATTTTATGTGTCCATGTGAATGGAGGCGATCTCTTCCTGTATCCAGCTGTTGAAAAATATATATCATAATAAAATGAAGCTTTTAAGGTGACTTTTGCCCCTAGCTTGTTAGACCCACATGGTATCTCAGATGTAAACTTTTAGAAAAAGCAGTTATGTTTTTTACTTGGCATTATAGAACATGATGCATGCTTTTTTAAAAAGATTATAGAGTCAGGCAATCAGAGAGCTGATGGCCTATGCTATTTTCAATGTTTTAAATGGAGAAGAGTTACAAAATGATATTATAGCATTATACCATAATGTGGAAAGACATAGGATCCAATCCTTTCTGGTGAGGTTATTGTGATTTCAACTTGAACAGCAATAACTTACAGCCAAACAATCTTTGAAAGTTCATATATGAAGACACTATTGAAGTCTATAAACATTCTGGATGCTGTTGGTGCACCATAAGTAAAATGCTTTTATCAGTGCTGTTTTTCATGTATAAACTGTAATACATAATTAACTTTCCCATTGTACCCTCTCAGTTGTTAATTGTGGCTTTTTAGAAAAATGAAATACAAATACTCACTTTTCATTTTACTGAACCTTTGTAGCAAACCCATTTCCACAGAAATAGAAAAAATAAATTTCTACAACTACTATGATACACACAAAGTACCACAATAGTAGTACCAAGTAGTAGTACCAAGAGTAGATATGGACATTTTTCTTTTACACAAAGTGTAACATGGTTGACTCAAACCAATGGGCACATATATTTTTTTTGAGTCATCCATGATTTACAAAACAGTTCATGTGCAAACCAGGTTGAGAATAATACCTACTTAACAGAAGGAAGATACTACTTAAAGTCTGCACTCTGGGGACCTGCATGGATTAATACTTTCCCCTTGACATTCCCTTTTTATAAACATTCTGGATACTGTTGGTGCAACATAAGAAAGATACTTTTATCAGTGCTGCTTTTTGCTTATAAACTGTAATGGAGATTTGAAAGGCATCCTGCCATATAATTGACCATTGTAAGACTTTAAAAGACGTACATGGCTTTTAAAGAGTCTTGCAATAAGTACAGGTTGAACTAGAACATTTCCAAAATCCTAAGAGGTTTAAAAATCAGAGTGGTGAGAAACTGCCTCATTGTTTTTATTTATTTGCATTTTTCAAAAAGCGCATCCTTTATTAATCTTTACTCTGAAATTTAAAAAAAAAATCTAATTGGATCTATTCAAAATGGTATATGACTTGACTAGAAAAAATCCAGTTGTTATTTTCAAATGACAAACTATCATCTTACTAAGAAACAAAATTAAACTTTTGTTTAATTGTGTACCTACACACATAGTTTTCTCCATGTTATTGTATTGAACCCGCCTTATGATGCCTTAAATTATCTGCTAAGTTAATGTGCATCTAAGAACTTTCCCCAGTATCTAGATAACAGCTAAACTTTTAATCCAAATATTAAGAATGATTCCTACTAGAGAAAACAGATTAACTAGAAATACAGACATGAAATACACCCCCAGCAGGACAAGTTAACTTTATCTTTGTTAAAGGCTGATGTTAATGAATGTTAATGGGTATCACTGATTAGCCTTCCCCTCTTCCCCCCTCCCATGCTCAACAGCTGGAAATGAGTACTTTAGGCTTCCTTTATAAATACAACAATCTTCCTACTGCCTTTTTTTTAGCAGAAGGCAATGGAAGGAGAAAGACATCAGACAAGAATAATGCTTTTACTATTGTTTCAGATACTGTTGTTTTCATGGCTTGGAAAAGCAGAGCAAAGAGAAGAACTGCAGCAGAAAAATTCCATACGTGATATGCTCACCAAATATCTAGGGGAAATGGAAGGAATTGTGAGGAAGCCTGAGAGGCCAGTGGTATCATTGGCAGAAAAGAAAATCAAACAAGACGTGCCAAGAGGTTCTCGTTTTAGGTTCCCAGATACAGTTAAGCAAGATGTGGCTGATTTAGGAGGTTGGGCTTCTGCAAACATAACCCCATCCTCTGTGTATCCAAAACACCCACCTTCTCACCCACAGAATAAGAGAGATGCAGCAGCAGCCTTCAGAAAAGATGCCAAAAAATTCTGGGACCATTTTAAATTGAAGACCAAGTCAAGATCTGACGAAGTGATCCTTCCAATCAAGATGTCGGAAATTTACCAGGAGGTTTGCAACATGCTTCCTTTCTCTCAGGTAAAGCAACTGCCACACATTTCCTACATTTTACTTTAATTAGAAATAGGCCCTGTTGTACTACTAAATAGTTCAAGCTTAGAATAGCTCTGCAAGATAAGTTATTTCCCCCCATTTATAGAAGGAAAGCTAAAATAAGGGTTGTAAAAATTTCCACAGCCCCTAAAGTAAAAACAAAATAGGGATTTTGAAAATGTGTATTTGCAGGTATCGGGTAGCAAGTGGATTTTTGCAGCTCAAAACCATGAAGTTTAATTGCAATGAAAGGGGTTTGCTGGTGTTAGTAATTCAGTCTGATATTCGAAATATTACAAGTGTAAAAACCCAGAATATTGATAGCTTTGGGCTGGAAATTTCTGTTACAAGTAGACTTCAGGTCTGTTCTATTGAAATTGCAAAAAGCTGAAAAATGGGTGTTTGACTCTTATTCTGCTGGAAATTCTTGGGCAATAACTGAGAATTTTGTAGAAATGTCTCTAGCAAACAGTTTTCCCCTTTAAATCTTTCTGCATTTCTAATAAAGTTATGATTCCGTATCTAAAACAGTTCTCACCCTTATATTACTGGCTTATCCCTAAAGTTTTCCAGCAACATTAGTTTTTATATTACTGGCTATTTTTATTCTAACATAGTACTATGGCAAGTATTTTAACAATGTGTCTCCTTTCAGAGCATTACCCATGAAAATTGTGACAAGGTCGTGATACAAAACAACCTGTGCTTTGGGAAATGCAGTTCTTTCCACGTTCCTGGCCCTGATGATCGCATTTATAGCTTCTGTTCCCTCTGCTTGCCCACCAAATTCTCCATGAAGCATCTGAAGATGAATTGCACCATGGTTAATCCAATAAACAAGATGGTTATGATCATTGAAGAATGCAAGTGTGGCGTTCAGAATATGGACCAAATGGAACCAGGGTTTCTACACCCAGCTCTGCATTTGAATAAGCCTTAGCACAAATGAACCTTCTGAAATGACTTGATTTTTCCATTGAATCTATAGTTGCTACAGGCCAAGAATACTTGATAAATCCTTATAGTTTGCATCTGCCTTGATAAAGACTGTTGTAACTTATATGAAACAGCACACTCCAAACATAATTGCAGCTTGGTATGTTCATTAGCAATAATTTTAATCTTTTTAGGGGTAAATTTGGGTATGTTTTATGTACATTTTTAGAACAAAAGTATGATTCTGATAAATGTGGAACACAGATAGTAAGGACAGTAAGTAAACCTATTGGAGTGAACATTTAGTAGCAAAGCAAAGCTTTCTCTGCCTTCTGCACCATACTGGTAGTATTAAATTCATAATGTGAGCATTGTTTATCCACAATAAAACTATGGAATACTGTCTATTTACTTTGAATAAAAATGTTTTAAATCTATGGACTGAAATTAGTGTGATCTCTTACAAAGTACAGTATGTAAAGCAACTTTAGGTTCAAAGCTTTTTAATACTTTTCAAAGTCACATTTTTACAAAGCCATGCATTTTTCAGTTTTGAAGCTTTTTGGGATATATCATGGCCTATATTTGGCTACAATAGGGATGCCACAAACAATATAGAATGTCCTATAAAGCTTAAATTGTCTTTACCTCTCCATCTTTGTGTATGTGCTATTTGAATTTCAAAGGGGCAAAAAAAAAAAAAATTCCCTGAACTGGAATTGATGGAAAATCAGGTTACCAGCAAACCTCCATATTTTGTATCCCAGGATTGATGGTTTAAAATATGACATCAACTTGATTAGAGATCTGAACAGCTCATTTAAAAAAATGCAATGACATTCTAATATGTGGTACAACCAAAACAAAGTGATATTAATTTTATATGCTGCCCAACTCTCAGTATTGGATATACTGGAACTCAAGACCTATTAAAGAATTTAAACTTCCATCCACAATTTCTAACCTCTTTCTGCCATCCACCTCAAAAGGGAATTCTTTTAGAGGAAGAATTTGCTGGATTAAGATTGAAGTGTGAATATGCACCATTTAGAAAGCAAGTGTAAAGAGAAAACAGCAGCTGTAGTAATTGTTAATTAGATTAATGCCTTAGCTGGGGGGGTGAGTGTTTAATTAACCCAGCAATGATCAGCTGCATGTAATTAACACTCTATTCTGTTATACCAAGGATGTGTTAATTGGATCTGATTTTAAGAGTCAACTCCCATATTCAGAGCAAGTTGAGCCCAGGTGCTAACAGAATATTGCTTAAAAAAAAAAAGGCAAAAAATTGCCGCCCAGGGACAATGGTCAAGGGCTTCAATACCATCACATTTGACTATACATGGGACATTCTGAAAAGTAGCTTGTGTACTTGGAGTTTTTAAAATTCAATTTAAATATTCTCGGTTTTCAAAGGTACTTCCAGCTGGAGGAGAAGTAATTAACAGTTCCCAGTTATTGCTATACTTATCTTACTTAAATATAAGTAATTGTCAGTCTCCAGAGTACATTTTCCCCCTGTTTTAAAAATCAAGGTTAATTAACATAAATAGCTGTTCTGGACCACAAATATCCCAGTAATGCCTCTAACAATTAACAAAGGATTGCATATTTATTGTTAGCACAGATTTTAGTGAGGTAGGGGATGCAACAATTTTGAAAAATACTGTAAGCAATATTTAAAACAGTACAGTATCTGAAATATTAATAAATGCTAAAACACATTCTTGTAAGAAAATAGGAATGGGCTACCAATGGTTACAAAATATTCCATAATATGACTGTAGGAAGATCAGCTTTTAGCATCCAGGACAATTGTGTTGGCTGTTTGTGTAAGGTCAAAAGTTAAAATATTTATTTAATGTCCACATTGAATTGGGTTAATTGGTGAGGATTTCAGGTGGGGACATGGTGTTTTTTTTGTCAAATTATTCAGTTTTACGCTTTGATTAGTTGTAAGTTATTCATATATATGTGTACACAGAAGTAACCCTTACTAGCTCAACAGTGTTTTGTCAAAGTTGGGAACTGGATTACACCATTTTATAGACACCCTCTTCAAAGTACTTCATCTTTAAGTAAACAAGGCTCATTTCTGAATAGACATGTACTGTCATACAACTGCAATATAACACTCAATTTAGTGTAGGGATTGAAGTGCTGGACAAGAAAGCAAGAAATCATGAGTTATAGTCCGTGTTTAGGTGTGAAAATCAGCTGGATGATTTTGGCTTAGTTATTTTCTCACAACTCCACCTCACAGAGTTGTCATGAGGAAAGGTGAATATGATATTCACTTTCTGTTGCACAAATCACAGGTAGAAGTAAAATAAGGATGCTAAAACACTGGCTATCAAACTTCCTGTATAAGAAGCTAGCTTATTCAGAGCTCCTAGTTTTATTGAATGATATGAGTGAATGAATGCAGATATATTATCCTTTGTGAAGATTAGTATCTCTCATATATCTTATCTAATAACCCAGTCTCACAGTCGCTCTAAAGTGATAAACTTGTATCAAGCCTGTATTGCTAGAGATTGTGAGACCAGGTAGCACAATGCTCCCCCCCACCCCATTAAAAAAATCCTTGAAAGCAATGAAAACGGGCAGGAAAAAATTTATGATGGAACTGTTTCCCCTTATGTGTGCTTGTTTTAGCTACAGTACATGGAATATTCCATTTGTATCAACGAGCCCAACCTACCTATAAATTGCAATGGTATACAGGTAGTCCTCAACTTACAACAGTTCATTCAGTGACCATTCAAAGGTACAATGGCACTGGAAAAAGTGACTTATCACTTTTTTCCCACCCTTACGACCATTGCAGAATCCCCATGGTCATCATATTTATGACGGTTGCAGTGTCCCAGGGTCATGTGATCACCTTTTGCGATCTTCTGACAAGTAAAGTCAATGTGGAAGCCAGATTCACTTAACAACCGTGTTTCTAACTTAACAACTGCAATGCTTCACTTAACAACAGTGGCAAGAAAAATCATAAAACAGGGAAAAACTCACTTAACAAACGTTTCACTTAGCAACATAAATTTTGGACTTAGCTGTGTTTTTTAAAGAATTTTTTATTTTTAAAACAAACATACACACATACACAAACAAAACATAAAAACATAAAACCATCTTCCAATTGCAGTGTGTCAGTTGCTTACAAATTTTTTGTGCTATCTTTTCATAGTCCTTATTTACAGTTTATATAGATTCGCACATTATCATTCTAATATATATTCATACATTATCAATCAGTTAATTGTTCTTTTGACTAAACTATTCATCATTTTAGACATCTGCTAAGTTTTATAAGAATAGTTATATTATACATTCAATCAATAGTTATATATTTTTATATTATATTCTATATCAGGTGTGGGCAAACTTTTTGACTCACGGGCCAAATTTTTTGACTCGCGGGCCACAATGATGGGCTCCCCCTCCTACAGCCCCCCCCGCGTGTCTTTGCAGGCGTGGGATACCGAATGCTGCTGATGGGGAAAAGCGGCTCCGGCAAGACGAGCATGCGCTCCACTTCGCCAACTAAATCCCGCGATGGAGCGCATGCTCGCTTTGTCGGAGCCGCTTTTCCCCATCAGCAGCACCTGGGCGGCAGGAGAAGAGCCGGTGTTGCCGCTGCGGAACTGCGCCCGCCCGCCGTTCCCCCCCCGCTCCTGCCCGCCGCCCTCTGACCTTCTTCATGGTTGCTGCATTCGGCATCCCACGCCTGCAAAGACACGCGGGGGAGGGGGGCTGCGGAGGGGGAGTAAGGGTGGGGGTGGGGGGGCTGGGGGAGGGCGAGCCCATCATTGTGGCCTGCAAGTCAAAAAGTTTGGCCCGCGAGTCAAAAAGTTTGCCCCCCACACCTGATCTAACCCATTTTAAAACAACACTTCCCACCCCTTACTCTGATGACCAGTTGAAGAGGCACGTAGCTTCCAAAATTGCACACTTCCACATGGCCTCTTTGATCCCTCTTTCAAACCAGCGGTCCTCTCTGTCCAAGAAGGCTCCACACCCATTTGCACTGTCCACGTGACCCTAAGGCCACGGACAAACCTCCAAGCGGCCTCAACGGCTCTCAAAAGGAGCGCTAACAAACAGATGACCGCAAGGAATATACATCCTTCCATCCGTCACCATTCAGTCAGAACTGAAGAAGCTTCCTGGGTGAGGAGCAAAACAACTTCAAGGAAAAAAAGTCCAGTTGCCTTTTGGGATAGGCAGGAGCTACTCCAACAATGGAAGTTTTTAAGAAGGGCCTGGACAATCTTTTGTCTAAAATGGAATAAGGTTTCCTACTTGAGCAGAGCTTGGTTTAGAGCAGGGTTGTTAAATTGACGGCCTGCGGGCCGGATGCGCCACGTGCAGGCCACACCCGCGCGAGCTCCATGTGTCAAGTGATGACAACATGACGCTGCGAGTTTGACACTTGTGGACTAGAGCAGGGGTCTCCAATCTTGGCCACTTTAAGACGTGTGGACTTCAGCTCCCATAATTCCGAGTTGAAGTCTATAAGTCTTAGTCTTACAGCAAAGCTGGCTGAGGAATTCTGGGAGTTGAAATCTATAAGTCTTAAAGTCTTATAGCAAAGCTGGCTGAGGAATTCTGGGAGTTGAAGTCTATAAGTCTTAGTCTTACAGCAAAGTTGGCTGAGGAATTCTGGGAGTTGAAGTCTATAAGTCTTAAAGTCTTATAGCAAAGCTGGCTGAGGAATTCTGGGAGTTGAAGTCTATAAGTCTTAGTCTTACA
>JAEANM010009001.1:0-16627 GCA_017656035.1 Myanophis thanlyinensis
GAGCAGGATTTTCCCGCTCTCTGACTAACCGCGCCAGACTTGGTGTCTGCTCCATACCTTATATGGTACAGAACACCTGAAGTTTTCTTGATAACATTTTGGAAGTGGTTAGCCAGTCCCTTCTTTTTAGGATAGAGAGAAAGCAACTGGCCCCAAATTAACTTTTAAGAAAGGGTTAGAATTTACAGTCCCTCCATTCCTATTCTAGCACCTTTAACCATGATACCAAACTCTGTGTCTTCACAACAGGATAGACCAGACTTATTTTTCTTCCATTAACAGGCTGCGTGGACGTGCTGGTATTCATAAGATTTGAAACCTCCAAGGTACAGCTGTTCCCACGTGATTTGCCCCAAGGAATAAAAATAAAATAAAATTCAATATTTTCCCCTCCTCTGAATATCAGTTCACAGAGGAGTCTGCCTGAATGTGTCTTTATATTTCCTGCTTTGGTCTTTCCCTTTATTTAGGCTCCAGTAATTAAGGCATAGTCACGGAGCAGTGAAGCAGAGTCGTACTTCTATGCAGTATTTCTCAACCTTTGGCGACTTTAAGATGTTTGGACTTCAACTCCCAGAATTCCCCAGCCAGCAAATTCTGGGAGTTGAAGTCCAAACATCTTAAAGTCATCTTAAAGCATAACCCACTTTGCTTCTATAAAAGTCCACCGGCTTTCATCTTATTCCTTAGGTGAAGCTTAGATTGCTTTCAGATTCTTAATGTGATATATTGAAAGGCTGGAAATGGAAGAAAGCGACTTCAGATGCAGTGAAGTTGAAGGTGGCAAAATAGCACCTGTCTCTTCACCTTGCTGCAAATTCGTCCATTTTGTGCATTCACTCAGCCCCTTTTTGAATTCACCCAACCCCATTTAAATCAAGCATTGTCCTGTATTTTCTATCTTTCCTCAAATGGTATAAAATCTACTATGTGTGGGAAGAGATAACAAAATTAGCACAGTTACTATTAGGCTGGATAAGTATTACTGGGTTGCCTTTTTCCTGTGATATGATTTAAATATGTTACAAGACATATCAAGCTAGTAACCTTATCACTACTTGCTGATTTTCAGCATTTATTTCCGCAATAGTTTAATTATTCAATTAATTAAGGAGTGCTTTGATCAGCACACAAATGCAGTCTCCCCCCACCCCACACTAAACTTATTTGTTTATTAAAACATGGAAATATTAGCAGCAAAATGAATAGTATTAGGCAGTATTATTAGTAATAGGCAACAAGATGACTATTAGGTGTATTTAGCTTTAAGAAATTGACATTCTGTAGTTATCTAATTCACATCATTTGTATGTCATGATACATGTGGTATCATCTAACCCCTCCTGTCATATCCTTGGGTACTTGAATATTGCTGATAATTGAAATATTATATTTCAACAAATCAGTGGTTAGAATTTTAAAGTATGTTGAACTGTATCCTATAATTTTATGATTAGTTTAATTCAATAAAATATTTTTTTCATATTCATTGGACTTTAAAATACATTTAGTGAAAGGTCTTAGCTTTGGTATGTTAGAAGTGTAATAATATCAATTTATGTGCTTTGGGGCTTGTTTTATAGTTGCATAATTTTGTTTTCATATGAGGCTCTGATGCAAGTTTCACATCATCCAGGAAATTGAAATAGCACTTAGATTATATACCACTTTATAGTGCTTTCCAGCCCTCTCTAAGCAGTTTACAGAATCAGCATATTGCCCCCGACAATCTGGGTCCTCATTTTACCCATGGCAGACAGTAGTACTGTGTACTGCAGTACTGCACTCTAACCACTGTGCCACCAAGGCTCTTAGGTCTTTAGTATTGATTTCTTAAGATCTGGTCAGTAAAGTTAATAAATCATCCAAATAAATCCTCCATATCAGGAAGACTCCATCCCAACCTGAATTTAGTAAGATCAATAAATGAAAGAAAAAGTCAGAGAAAGTTTAATTTACTCATTATTTGTGATAAATTTCATCAAAAAGTTTTCTTTTTTACTTCCTTTTTTATTATTTTGGATGTTGAGGTAGATAGACTTCTGGTTATTGCACATCTAATAGAATCCATCATTGTTATTTGATGCTCTGCAATTGTAGTGTGTCATGGTTGTCTATCTTCTTTCTGGGTCTGCCTCATGTTCTATCTTCTCTTTTTGTAGATGCTGTACCTTCAAAATAGTGCTTTATTTATTTAAGGGGACGCGGTAGCTCAGTGGCTAAGAGGCTGACCTTGTCGATCAGAAAGGTTGGCAGTTCGGTGGTTCGAATCCCTAGTGCCACGTAATGGAGTGAGCTCCCATTACTTGCCCTATCTTCTGCCAACATAGCAGTTCAAAAGCATGTAAAAATGCAAGTAGGAAAATAGGGACCACCTCAGTGGGAAGGTAACAGTGTTCTGTGAGTCTCTGGTGTTTAGTCATGCCAGCCACATGACCATGGAATTGTCATCAGACAACGCTGGCTCTTCGGGTTAGAAACAGAGATGAGCACTGCTCCCTAGAGTTAGGAAAGATTAGCATGTATGTGCGAGGGGAACTTTTACCTTTACCTTATTTATTTATTTAGAATTTATTAGTCCCCCAACTCCAACAGACTCTGGATCGTGGAAAGGGATCATGCAAGTACTGAAAAGCATTAAAAGGATACATAATCAAAGCTTAGATGTTTTCTTCTCTTTAATATGGTTGGTCAGGAAGTTATTTACTCATTTAGCATTAGCCTTTATAATATAGTTAAATCGATTTTCCTACCAGCTTACAGATTTCTAATGTAGTCCCCAATATATTAGTAACTTGTCAGTGTCTACACAATTTTTCCCCCTTATGTAAAGGAGAATGACACATAATTTGTTCTTTATGCTCTTCAGGAAGGAAAAAAAGAGACTCTTTTAGGTCTTAAGAAATAAAGGATGGAGCTGTCCAAATAGAAAATGCTAGAAATATTCAAGAACCACCTTTTTTCATTTATAAGTCTACCAGGGAATTAGTCTCCTTCCTAAAATTCTTGATGTTTCCTTTCCCACTGTTAATTTAATATTTGTTTGTTGAAGAATTTATAAAGCCACCCAAGTTGCAAAAATGGCTTTCAATAGCAAAATCAAAATTACAGCATTTCTCAAAACCATAAAAATCAAAGAAATATAACAAACACGTAGTTGAAGCACACTAAGGGCATATTCTACATCCCAAAGTATATTCACTTGGCATCCTAGCCCAAAGCTTTCCTGAAGACTGGCAGGATTGGGGCAACATCTGCCATTAATTTCTTTTGTCACGATATCTGTTTATTATGCTTTTTGTTTATTGAAATTTACTGTTTCCAGATTTCATGTCATTAGGCTCTTTCTGCTTCTTCTGCTTCCTTAAGTAGCACTCCGTTGTTGGTTAATATAAAAAAAGGTGATACAGAGACCTGGAATTGAATGACAAAATGAGATTCTGTGTGCATGCAGGGATCATGATAATTAAGCATCTTTTCCTCATCTTTTCTACTCTACAGATAATGCACCATTCTGAGGAAATATTCATTTGGAATCTTTAGTATTCTTTGAACTTGATTGTTTGCTTTCAGACATTTTATGACCTAACTAGATACCATTATCAGTGCTGGCGAATGTTTGCTTGTAGACATTTCATTGCCCAACTAGATAATATCATCAGCGATAAATTACACTGATGATGTTACCTACTTTGGTAATGACCTATCTTCAAGTAAACACCCAGCTCAGAGAACACCAAGGACTCCACAGTTTGACCCTGAGCTACAGATATTCTCTTCTATTAAAAGATTCATTTGGTTTTCAAATCAAGGATAAATGATTTTCCTTTTATCTTTCTGTATCCTCTGAAGGGGAAAGCTGTCAACAAGACAAATCGGGAATTGGTAATGTTTGTCTCCCAATAGATGTTGGGGTAATTGAAGACTCCCCATCATCATCATTTCATCTCTTTTTGAAAGATCTGCAACTTGGTTTTAGAAAGCCTAAAGTCTTTGTATTTTCCTTGGCTCGATGAGCAAAGTAAAGAGCAACAACAGTATCATTTTATTTGTTGGATTTGGGTCCAGGTCTTTTCTTATTACATGTTCCTACTTTTAGCTGACAATGTTAGAAGTGAGTAAATATTGGATTAGGTGGTCACAGTAGAAATTGGACCACCAAATGCTGGCTGTTTTTCTCCCTTCATTCTGTGTCTTTGCCAGGCAGAGAGCTTTAGCTAGATTACTAGCACAAAAAAATAGTCTTTGAGCCTATTTGCTGCAAATGGAGGAAAGTGGGTAATTATGGGTAGAGAATAAGGAAGATGATCTTGACAGATAGGCCACATTCATTACCAAAGCAGCAAGGGAAAAACATGGCTTAAGTCCAAAACAAGAAGACATGTGTAAAAGATTCAAGCAGGCACCTCCCTAATTCACACAAGCATGAGGGGAAGTAATACACAATCAGACATGCAAGATTCTGTTGTTATAGCCAAGTAGTTCTAGCCTTGAAGGGAGTTAATTTGTTAGTTTGGCCTACACAATGGGGCTGACATCACAGGAGTGACTTTAGCAAAGCATGTTAAGTTGCCTTCAATAAAAAAGAAAGTCTGAACATTTAGACCAGGTGTTTCCAACCTACATGCAGCCTTGCACAGGTAGTAATGCGGTTCCACAAGATATAATAAAAATATTTTAAAAATAAAGGAAATTTGTATACATTATATATTAAAAGGTAAAGGTTTCCCTCGCACTTATGTGCTAGTCGTTTCTGACTCTAGGGGGCAGTGCTCATCTCCATTTCTAAGCAGAAGAGCCAATGCTATCTTGATGATCCCGTAGTCATGTGGCCAGCATGACTAAATGCCAAAGGTGCATGGCGTGCTGTTACTTCCCACCAAAGTGGTCCCTATTTTTCTACTTGCATTTTTACATGATGTTGAACTGCTAGGTTGGCAGAAGATAGGGCAAGTAACGGGAGCTACTCTCTCCATTATGCAGAGCTAGGGATTCGAACTGCCAAACTGCCGACCTTTCTGATCGACAAGCTCAGCATCTTAGCCACTGAGCTACCATGCCTCTTACACATTATATATATATATTATAAATGGCCCGAAACAATTCCTCTTCACTCAATTTAGTGAAGGCAAGCAAAAGGTTGAATACCCAAAATTTAGACAGATGCTCAGCCTGAAATATTCTGATTCTTAGGGTGATGGGTGTGAATGGGGAACCTTTTTGGGGATTTATTTTTATTTTGTTAAATTCATTTGTTGCCTATCTCATCATGGGGCTATTCTAGGCAGTTCACAATAATAAAAAGGAAAATGAAAGGATTTGTATACAGGTGATAATGATAATGATGTTATCCATTGAGTTGCATCTGACTCTTGGCCCAGATCTCTCCACATCTTCCAATCTTGCATTACTTCTTTGAGTTTTTCTGTGCTCTGGCTGGAGTCAGCTTTGACGGTGTCCAGCCATCATGTCCTTGGGCAGCCTGGTTTCCTTTTACCACTAACTCTTCCTGACATAATCCCATTCACCAGAGACTAAACAGAACAGATGTAAAATAATAGAACAATAAAATAATGACAAGAATAATACAGCAATAGCAATAGTATTTAGACTTATATGTCACCACATAGTGCTTTACAGCACTCTCTGGTGGTTTATAATGTCAGCTTTATTTACATATTACTCCCAACATTCTGTGTTCTCATTTTACTGACCTCGGAAGGATGGAAGGCTGAGTGGTTGAGCTGGTCTGGATCAAAACTGCAGATTGTGGGCAGAATTTGCCTGTACTTCTGCAATTAACCACTGTATCATCAGAGCTCCATACATTCATATGATAACCCCTCCCCCAGTGGTGGAATTCAATTTTTTTTACTACCGGTTCTGTGGGCATGGCTGGGGGGGGGGTTTCACGTGACTGGGTGGGCAGTTTCTGTAAGCAGGGCAATAAAGATTAGGCTAGAAACAACACCAGGATGTCTCTTTCCTGCCTTCCTTACAGGATTAACCCTGTGAAGTGGGAAAAAAACAAAAGGAGATTTCTTCTAACAACCGGTTCTCTGAACTGCTTAGAAAATTTACTACCGGTTCTAGCAAACCTGCTAGAACCTGCTGAATTTCACCTCTTCCCCCCCCCCCCAAATGGGTGGAGAACAGAAAATAAGGAGGGGAGGTAGACCCTGCCTTCAATCCAGCAGCCACCTCCAGTGTGGAACTCCCCCTATTTGGTCCCCAGGCCAATTAGCAAAGCCAGGTCTTCAGGTTCTTGCAAAAAGATAGGAGGGCATGCTAGTAAGGCTTTACTAATATCCTGATCCTGAATCTGAAATGTGTATATTCTGTGCTATGTCTGTGTGCAATAATTACTCTGGCATATTTTTTTTTGTTGGTTTAAAATATTTCTTCTTTCCAAGGCAGTTATTCAAGATAACTGTCTTAAAAGATTAAAACTGGTAGAAATGCAATCATTATAAGTGAAAAATGTACTCTGTCAAAACCTTAGCAGCAGACCCTGACCAGGGAAACAAACCTTACGTGCAGTTTCATTAATCAGGTTTAGCATCAAGAAATAAATAGTTGGGACACAGGATGTTGGAAAGTGAATAAGGAATAAAATCCCACCCTCATTCATGAGTGAATGCATTAAGGTAGTGTTTCAGAACCTCTTTTTCCCTGAATGCAAAACTAAAGAGCTAATGCCATTTTTCCCAGATAAAGCTGGCACTGGAGCATCCGTCTCCTTTTTTATTAGCCATGTTTTGAAATATCCCCTTTTGTTTCCCAGCCTCAGTAACGTTCTCTGCTTGGTCTCAATGAGGTGCCAGTCTTTGGAAGCTGTGCTTGGTTAGCCATGGATAAAATATCTTCCCGCTTGCCTGCCACTCAGAAATGCACCGACTTGAAGTTGGCAGCAAAGTAATCTCCAAAGTAATTGGTGCTCTTAGGAAAACGGGTTTAGGGTAGGCAACTAAAGGCTCTTCAGGTATTTTTGAATCTCAATTTCCATAATCCCTGAATATCGCTCCCTGCTTAGAGAAACCCAAAACACCAAGAGAATGTTAGGTGATGTGTCCCTCACAGTATTTCAGCCACAGAACATGATCAGTGCGCAAGGGAAACATGTTTTTGTGCCTATTTCCTTTTCAGTGGGAAATAAATTGCAATTTTTGCCAAAGCATTCATGTGAGAAATTTCTTGAGTGCTCTATAATGCACTTAATCCTCAATTTATGATCCCGATTGAGCCCAAAGTTTGTGTTGCTAAGCAAGGCGGTTAAGTGAATTTTGCCCCGTTTTCATGACCTTTGTTGCCACAGTGGTTAAGTGAAGCACTGCAGTTGTTAAGTGAGTAACATGGTTGTTAAGTGAATCTGGCTTTGCCGTTAACTTTGCTGGTCAGAATCTTGCAAAAAGCAATCACATGACCCTGTAAATATGGGCCAGTTGCCAAACATTCAAATTTCGATCTGCTGCAACCGTCATAAATGTGAAAAATGGTCATGTCACTTTTTTCAGTGCTGTGTAACGCCGAACAGTCACTAACCAAAGGTTTTAAGTTGAGGACTGCCTTTATATTCTTACATGAAAGATGATAACAGCTGCAGGAGCAGTACTAATGTAGCCAATACCATCTTTGAGCTAGGAAGCACAGGTACTAAAATGGAGCGGATGTTGTGGCCTACCAGCTGCTAGTAGAGCTGGTGGCAGACTCAGACAATGAGGAGGTTGGGGAGGATCTTGGGCCAGTCCTGGAATCTGGGGAAGGCTCTGATGGGGGCTCTGCGTGAGAGGCAGAGATGGGGCTTGGGCCGTCCAACAATTATCAGCTGCCTTCAGAATTGGAGATCAGTGGGGGAAAAAGAACAGCTGGAGCCTGTTTCAAATGTGCATATGTGCAGAGCTGTCAGGAGAAGGGAACAATTAAGGAGCAGGGGTTGACTCAGAAGGAAAGGCACAAGTGGACACTGAATGGGGCCTCCCATAGGGAATAAATAGGAGCAAAAGGGGAGTGGTGTTTGTAGGAGACAATTAGTTCGCTCATTATTGTGAAGATTTATCTGAGTTCATGCCATATAGAGATTCCTTGCCAAGTATTTCGACTGGAAACTCAGCCTGGCAAATATCCAAGGACTGATAAGGTCTGTTTTTGCAATAAAATCTTGAAAAGTTTACTGCTGGGATTTTTCTGGATATGAATGAGAAGAATTCACAGTAACTAAATAAAAAGGTTTTTTTTCTGGACCAAAAGCCTGTTTCATGATTCTGTTAAACCTGGGTCAGAACACGGGGGTGGCAATAGCATTTCTTTTGGGGTCCCCAGAGTCTTCCAGAATAGTTAGGCCCCCAAATTTAGATCTTTGTCTGGTTTGTGCTTAGCTCACCCATTTCACTTTTTAAATTGCTAGAACCATTCAAAATGGACTTTGTAGGAATATGCATCTTGTCGGGCTCCATCAGATCTAGGGCATCCTTGATAAACTTTGTGCGTCCATAGGGTACAACCATTTAGCCCCATAACATTGCAAACTCAGCTAGCTTCTGGTTGATATCACTACTCGCACATCACATTGCCATTCCTTTGCGAGATGCTGGAGGTGTTCAGGTTAGAACATGGCACAACAACTAAAAACAGCCTTCCTTTCTCTTCTCTCCTATCTTCTAAACTCACTCTAATTCCTTTTCACAGCTATCCACTGCAGCCTCAGTCCAAATGGCATCGATCTCTCTATGTGTACTGAAGGAATTAGCCTGCAACTTGAAGGTGAGAGTGTGGAGCCAACCTCATTTAAGAAAGAAACCTCTAAGTTGCCTGAGTTGAAAGAAACTCTCCAAAGGCAGCCCCTGGAATCAGAAGCATCTAAGGTGGGTAATTCCTTGCTTCTTTCTTTATTCTCTGCCTTCTTTCCCAATATTTGTAAGCTGTGACAAACTCTGGACTGTCTGCAAGAAGGGAAAAAAAAACCCCAAACAAGGTTGAAACTCACAATATGTAATCAAAATAATGGATTGTCACCTGCAGTCATTCCAAATTAGAGGTATGCTTGACCTGAATGATTTTCAAAGCATTGCAAAATGTGTGGAGGGTCAGGGCTAGAAGAAAAACCAGAATATGAGTGCTACTCCCCAAAACACCTACCACCCAACTGATAAGTGAAGGTACCTCCTAGGGCAGTGGGATCTTCAAGCAGTCTCTCTCTAGATCAGAGGTGGGGAATGATGGCCCCCTTTTGACTTGTGGATGTCAACTCCCAGAATTCTTGAATTCCAGTATGGCTCAGGTCATAAAAGGGACATCATTCCCCACCCCTGCTTTAGATGATTATGTCAGTGTGTGAGAGTTCATGACTTGGGAGAGACATGGTAACAAGGTCAGCCAATGAATAGGCATGGCAACTAAGTCAGCCAATAGGAGCCGTTTGGAAACAAACATTATTTGCTGGAGACAGCAAGGAACCTGGGCATGTCTTAGCTTAACTGCCTCGTGTATAGGAGGTTTTCGTTGTATAAAAGCAGCATGCTGTGCTCAGCTCTGAACTGAAACTCCTCTCCTCTGCTTGTGTTTGCTACCACCTTGGAAAAACCTGCTTTTGCTATTGTATACTTACTTCATGTAATATTATTTATAAAGAGAAGTTTCTTATATATAATGGAATCCTTCTGAATCAGTTACTTGTGTGTGCTTCGGAATGTGATTGCTGCTGTAAACTCTGACAGGTTGGACTGGACAAGCAGAATCACATTTTGCCAGGCAGTTCCTGAGTCATCTCAGTACCATCTCATACCCAAAAGAGGTTTATAGCTAATAATGAACATTTCAGAGATTGGTTCAAGTCTAGTGAGAAACACGCACATCTTCCATATTCATTCCAGTGGTTTCTAAGGAGAAAAAAAAAACCCTGAATGGTTAGAATTCTAGAGATAAATTAATTAGTTCTGTTCAGTTACAAGATGACCCTAGGTCAGTGCAATAAGTGTGCTTTAAATCCTAAAAGGTTCAATCCTCATTTTCTCCAGCCAAAAATAACAAAAAGATGGGAACCTAGGAGGGGAAGAAATATTAAACTGTATTTTCCCCCCTCTGGCTGAGTCTGAATTAATTTATTTTTAAAAAATTCTATGTACAAACCAAAATTCTATGTACAAATCATTGGTCCTGCTCAAGCATAGAAGATTTGAAATCAGAACCTTCTTACGTCTGTTTTGTAGAATACACTATCCATCTTCCTTTTATTTTTTATGCATTGTATAGTTTATAAATGATGAATGTTCCATTTTTAAATGGCTTAGAAAAGCGAGACTTTAAAAAGAGAAAGGAAAAAAATCCTATTAATATTTTTATAATCACAAATTAGGATGACAGTATTACAAACATGTTCTTTCTTAGCTTTTTCATCCAAAGGTGGATATAACATTAACAAAGAACTATTACAATTCACATTAAAATAAGTATTATTTGCAAAACAAATTAATTGTCGGGCACGTAAGACCAGTCCAACACATATGAAGCTTCAATTAACCTGATTTATTGCTAAAAGCTTATACATAGGAATCTTATTAACTCGCAATCTGCACCTGCTAAATTAGATAAGGGTTGACGGCACTCAGAAGGGTTGGGTTTAGTTCTTTTATGGCTACATAAGGATTCTAGGCTGATCCCTCTTTTCACTCTGCCCCAGGTTCTACCATCTCTTCCCCCAAAATTATATAGCTGCCCATTTACCAAAGGGAACTCTGGTCGGTGATATCTTGGAAAATGGCTGCCAAATGAAGCAGTTGGACTGGCACATGACACTGTCTCATATTTAATCAGTTGATTGAACAGACTGCAATAGTCTACATTTGCACAAAACATCAAGTCATAAATTTCTCATATATCAATCCCTTAGAACAGGGGTCGGGAACCTATGGCTCACGAGCCAGGTGTGGCTGTTTTGAGCATTTCATCTGGCTTGCAGAAAAAAGCTCACCCCCACCATTCCCCTCATCAAATGGAATTTGAGGGGAATGGGAAAAAAAAGGAGACCTTTCGCGACGCTTTTAGGACAGCCACTCTTTTCCCTCCTTGTGCAGCCAGAAGAGCGCTGCTTGTGGTGGTGGTGTGGTGGTGGGGGCGGTTGAGAGGGTGGAAGTGGAAGCGTGTGAGGGGGAGGGGGAGGGGAGCAAAACAAAGAACAGGCAGCAGCGGAGGGGGTGCTGGGATGCGACGGAGGGACAGTGAGTGGCTCCTTGGTGCGCCTTCACACATCCACTCACCGGGGCCTATGGGGGTGGGGCTGCCACTCAGGGAGGGGGCCTCAGAGACCCCTCTGCCCTCCTGAGCTGGAGCCTCAGCCCTTGGGAGAGACCCAGGCCCATCTGAGGAGGGAAGGCGCCTGCCAAGGCAGCGGGGTCGCTTTCCTCCACGGAAACAGGGGTGGGGCTTGCTCTGGGGAGGACGCCGCCCTTCCCTGCCTCCCCATCCGCCTCCCTTGCAGCTCCGGCTGTGGCGAGAGAGAGAGGGAGGGTGGGGGGAGGCCTTGGGCTGGGTAAAATAGGGGCTCCTTAGGTGGGTCCCCCAACTGTCAGAGGCAGTTATTATATTATATGGCTCTTACTGAAATAAATTTCCAAATATTTTGCTTTCATGGCTCCCTGAGTCAAAAAGGTTCCTGACCCCTGCCTTAGAATCAAGGAATGGAACCATAGATGTCTTAGATGCCTTAGATGCCTTCATCATCAGTTATGTCTGGGTCAAAACCTTCGGTCTGAATTGAGATGGGTGGTGTAGAGAAGAAATCAGTGCTTCAGGGTAGATTTTGGAATCATTTTTTTTTCATTTAGCCACTAGGACAAGTCAACCTAATAGGGCTGTGGCAGGGAGGATGACGAGGGTTAAATGGGATTTAAATCACCTATTTCATTTTTTAATTCCCTCCATCCTATTTCCCCCCTATCCAAACAACTCAGCAAACAAAAGATTATCTTAGGTGTATTCCTTTTCATAAATGCTGTGGGGCTGCAGAAAGTTGGTAGGAGCCTGTGAATTTTGTATCTCATCTGTGAAGAAGGGCTATGCAGTGCTTCAGATTCAAAGGCAAAAATTGGCTTTGGAGCAGACAGAGCTCCTCATTTAATGTTTGTTGGCAATTCTTTAAACAAGGGTCCCTGTTGTGGCTGCAGACCTCAGATGAATGACCTCAAGACAAGGCATACTGGCAGATGTTGAGGTCTATCAATGTGCTCCAAAACACCTTTTCTTTTTGAATCTAGAGGATGGAACACCACAATGATAAACCAAAACTAAAAAAAAACAACCCACAGCATCTGGGGTCAGGCAGTCTGTTAAGCCCAGGTTGAATTATTCAGATAATATCTTAGTACACCAAATGAATCCAACTGCAGTGACTGGGCAAAATAATCCTATCTGATTTAAGCCTACTGTCTTTGTTGCTGGCAATGACTGAAACTGCTGTGAGCATCATTCCTTACCTTCCATCCTGCTGGAAGCTGGAAGCTCGATATTCAGAAAATGTATCATCATGAAAAGCCAACTTTGTAGAAGAGAATGATTTCTTTTTAAAAATTTAGTTAAGAATGACTACCATGTAATACCAAGAGGTCTTACAGTAGCCCTTTTTGTAGACTACCAGTGTCAGAGTTTTCAGCAGCAATCACATTCAGAAGCACACACAAGTAAATGATTCAGCAGGCTTCATTTAAATAGAAGAAACTTCTTTATATAAAATATAACATGAAGAAAGTATACAATACCAAAAGGCTCTTTCAAAATGGTAGAGAGAAGAAGTAACAAGCAAAACACAAGCGGAAGAGAGGAGTTTTAGTTTCAGTTCAGAGCAGCAGCATGCACAGACTGCTTAGTTTCAGTTTCTGTTTCAGAGCTCAGCACAGCCTTAGCCATGCCCAGGCTCCTTGCTGTTTCAGTCACCAATCATCTCCCATTGGCTGATTTGTTGCTATGCCTCTCCCAGTCTATGAACTCTCATGTACTGACACAGTTGCAAAAGAGATCAGATGTTGGCTGTCAATTGTCTACTTCAGGGATCTCCCAGTGTGGTAAGTTTAAGGCTTGTGGACTTCAACTCCCAGAATTCCTTAGCGAGTCCTGCTGGCTGAGGAATTCTGGGTGTTAAAGTCCACAGGTCTTAAAGGAATCAAGTTTGGAGACCCTTGGTCTACTTCAAAGGTTCTTTTTTCTCAAATACAGGTAGTTAAAATTGTTACCACCACAACTGAGCCCCAAATTTCTGTTGCTAATTGAGACAGTCATTTTTCCCCATTTTATGACCTTTTCTGTCTCTGTTGTTAAGTGAATCAATTAAGTTAGTCACTCACTGGTTAAATGCATCTGGCTTCCCCATTGACTTTGCTTGACTTATGGGACCGCCTGTTGCCACCGTCAGCCTCCAGCCGACCAGTATGATCCCACAGGGCAGGCCTCCTCGGGGTTCCATTGTCGGGACGATGTTGTCTGACAGCCCCGAGGGTACGAGCCTTCTCTGTGGCTGCACCCTCCATGTGGAATGAGCTGCCCCCTGAGATTCGGACCATTGCTGACCTCCAGACCTTCCAGTGCGCATTAAAACCCATTTATTCCAACAAGCCGGTCTGGCCTAATACTTAGCGGGGTTTTAAATTTTAAAATTTTAAAATAAATTAAATTTGGTAATTTTACTTTTAAATTGGGTTTGGGCCATCAATTTAATCCATTCTTAATTCTATTTTAATTTTTATATGTCTGGTTTTAGATTGGCTGTACACCGCCCCGAGTCCCTTAGGAGTGGGGTGGTATAGAAATTCTGTAAACATTAAACAAACATTAAACATTGTCAGAAGGTGACACGAGATCACGTGATCACATGGGACAGAGCAACAGTCATAAATATGAACCAGTTGGCAAGCATCTGACTTCTGATAACATGATCACGTGGATGCTGAAAAGGTCGTAAGTGTGAAAAACAATCATAAGTCGCTTTTTTCAGGGCGGTTGTAACTTTGAATAGTCACTAAATGACCATTACAACACTAAATGTTGTAAGTCAAGGATCTGCTTTCTGCTTCGGGTTTATCTTTCCTATGAACGTACTTTCTTTAAGAGAGATAGAGTATGTCTCCTTTACATATAGGCCTTATTATGAGAAAAGGCACTGCAGAGTGATGAATGTACTTACATGCTTCAGTCCAGTAATTAAATCTCTTTAAGAGTTTAGTGCTGCTATTCATTACACCTGAGCAACAGTTAGTAGGTTGTCATTGGGGAGAAAACCATGCCAAACGATTATTATTCTCTGCTTTTCCTCTTGTAATTGGCTTGACACTGAGCACAGATGGTGTTTTTTTTTTACTTAAGAGTCGTAAACGTGTTTTACACTGATTTACCGACACCTCAGTTGATTCCTTTGCTAATATCAAGTGTCAGTTAACAAACGCTGTCTACATTTATCAACTTGGTTCTCGTCATTCTCCATTCATCTCCTTCCATATGGCCAAGAACAGGGGCTAGATTTATAAAGGATTAGCTGATAACCTGGCGTTGCCCGGGTATTTATTTATCCCAAACCTGTACTAGACAGGAAAAGGAATGAATGATATCTATAGTGTGAATGCGAGCTGCCTTTCTTTCCTCTCGCTTCGCCTTCTTCTTAACCTCACACTCAACCTTCCATAAGGGAAGGCAAGAGTCTTACTCACCTTCTTGTGAAAGATGCCTCCAGGTTTATGTGTCTTCCACCACCACCATCAGCTTCCACACCACATGATCTGACTCAGACAATCAAGCCATGCTGTGCTCCGTGACCTACTGCAGCCTCTGCATTCTGCCGAGCTCCCCTTGGCCTGCCTCAATGAGCACAAGCTCACACACACACACACACACACACCTAGAAGTGCTAGGGGTGTCTTACTCCCACAGTATTTGTTTCCAGAGAGAAATTGTGTATCAAGTTTGGTTGAAGTTGGTTGAGGCATTCCAGAGTTATGCTGGAACATGCACACACACACTCATCCATTTATATATAGAGAGAGATCTTGTCTTTTTCCCCTGTGGAATTCAGGATATATGGATATTGACTTGTGAGTTTTGTGAAAAAAACTAATGTAATAATGTCATGCAATACCTCTTCCTGTTTCTTTCGTGGAAATGAAATGCACATGTTGTCACATTCAGAAGTTCTGTGGAGGAGTGGAGAAGGGTATTCAAGAAAGTAGACAATATCCCCTTCATATATGGTTACAATCAACAATTCCCATTTTCTATTCACTGTAGTTTTGTGTTCTTAATTGTTCAGTGTTTGGATTAAGAAAATGCATGGTTATAGTCACACTGTAAATGGAAAAAACACAACTGGTTAGAGGTTAGATTTATCCTATATTGGCTTGATGTTATCTAAATGTCATATTTAGAAAACAAACTGCTATACTTTAAAGATACGTCTGATAAGCATCCCATTATTCCACATATCAATTTCTTTTTATCTGTTGCAAATGTGCCATCATTTTTAAGGCTATATTTCATTTCTCAAATTGTATCATCAGCTCATCTTTTAGATATGTGTACAAGAAAGATATTTATCTTATCAGGAAATGCTTTAATAATTTGGTTACTTCCAACAAAGAATGGAAAGAATCTGTGCCAAGAACTTTCATATGGGTTTGTACATATCTTTATTTCTTATAACTCAATGGGGTACGGTATTATATATGGTAATTCAGGTACGAAAGTTCTGTACAAAAATTGAATTCCAAATCCCAAAGGATTTTGTGCTCATTGTAGAGTAAATGTTGGCATAATTGAGTTTCTTTTATATTAACTATTAAAGGTAGAATTAAATCTCTCCTTTAAAAACTAATTGCTAAGTTGTTATTATAACTCAGCCAAAGGCAAACTAATCTCAAAGTGGGAGGGGGGAATCACCCTTCTTTAAAAAAAAACGAATAAGTGATGTGATCTCTTTATTGATAGGTTGTCCTACTGTACTTTTAGAAGAATCAAGAAACTCATTGGTATTTTAGATGTTCTTTAATATTTGTCCACTATATAATTAATGTATAAGAAATGATAGCCAATGATAACCAATAAATAAAGTAAAACGATAATTGCAGCTTTCTCTAGCAGGAGCCAACCTGCATGACACCATTTTACTGTCTTTGCTTTTCAAAAGTTTTTCCAGTTTGCACCATTTTTTTAAAAAACATAAATCCACTAGCCAAATTAAATACTTAAAATGGAGATGTGTTAAATGTAATCTAAAAATGTCACTACAGAGAGGGAGGCCCTCGCATCCTAGCAAGCATGTGGTAATGAATTTTAATTTACTTTGCTTTATTGAAAAGCATTATAGATGGCCATTAAGAATATAGTTCCCTTGAGGTGGTTTACAGATTAAAAAAAAAAGAAGCCCAGCCCTACAGTAAAACTAATAAATGCTCCTAAGTTATAATGAGACTGCTAAAAGAAAAAAAAACTACAATAATTGCGGGTATGAAAGCTGTGGAAAATCATTTCAGAAAATCTGTCATGGACCTTCCACATCAACACCATGGTTAAAAAAGCCAGACAACGTCTCTTCCACCTCAGATGTCTGAGGGACTTCAGACTACCACCAAAGGTGCTCAGAAACTTCTATTCCTGC
>JAEANM010009002.1:0-16627 GCA_017656035.1 Myanophis thanlyinensis
TTGCTGCTCAATTAACCAGAAATCAATCATTTGAAACCAGAAACAGAAATTTTTTGAAAATTTGTTACACAGTGTAACCAATTTGGTTTGGCTTCTTCATACTATACAGATTTAAATAGGATATTGTGCTGAAATCTTTTGGGGGAAATGGTTTCTTGGGCTTTTCCTTTACCTTTTCTATATTTTAGTATTTTGCCTTCTATTTTTGGTATTGAGCGAAGTATCTTAAGAGACTATGTGTCTGTGTACCTGTGACTATATGTATTTGTGTGTACATGTGTGTGTATCTACATATACCTTTGCTTCTATCAACATAAGGTATTATCTTGGCAAATCTTTATAGATCTTACTCTGAAAATTTACACACATACATACAATTTCATTGAAATTGGGAGCTCATAATAAAATCTGCTTGCTTTTAAACTGCAACAGCTATAATTCATTTTTAATTTACTTTGGGGATATGGTGCTCCCTGAGATGTTCAATTTTGAACCATATTTGAATAACTTATTTTAATGTTTCTAGTCCCCAGTGCTGCACCCCAGAATCTAACACTAGAAGTGCAAAACTCCAAGGTAAGACACTTCTCTCTTTAGACATGGATGAAGCATCTGATTTCCTTCCTTAGATTTTGAATGTACTGTATGATGAATCAGCTATAGTTTGTAAACTCCCCCCTCCCGCTTTTTTGGCGGGGGACTGGATAAATTCTCAATTTGCATGCTTAAAAGCTGCAATAAACATTGACTATACTAGCCCAATGTGCAAATAGTGAAGATTCACCAATGGTGAAGAGTCATGTTAATGTTTCAAAGTATCTGGTGGAAATTATTGATACCTACATACATACAATATTACTTGCAAGTTGCATGGTTGGGTTGTTTCCAGGTACATAATTTTAATGTCAGAGATATTACGTTTGTATATAATATTTTCTAAGTATGTGTAAAGTATTTCTTGGACCAGTGTAGTGAAGATTAATGAAGTGTGACAATTAGCCTAATTTAATTTAGAGAATATGATTTATAATGCCGTTTAACTTCCCACAGAGCATTATGATGCATTGGCAGCCTCCTCCCACAGGAACACATAATGGGCAAATTACTGGCTATAAGATTCGATACCGAAAAATGATTCGCAAAAGTGATGTCACCGAAATCATTGTGGGGACACAACTTTCACAGCTCATTGAAGGTGAATAAGTTGGAATTCCCAACTTAACCTAAACTAACTGCAAGCTTCTTATTTTAGCACAAGAAGAGGTTCTATTATAAAAACAACCTTCTTTGTCCTTGTAATATTTCTTTTGCTCGGGAAAGTCCTCTTAGTTTTAGTTTGTGGGTTCATCACAGATACTGCTTTTTCAGTCAAGCCATCCTAAAGATTGGCGGGTGATTCTTATTTCTCAGGAAGCCTTTCTTTAATTCTGCCTTCTCTTTCCTTGAAATAAGGCCTGAGCCATCTAGAAATGGCCCCGTAAATCAGATTTATCGGATAAGAATATTTTAATTCACATTTTAAATTGATTTGTTATGCCTTTGTCTAGGTGTTTTGTTTTTATAGAAAACGTTAAGACTGACCACCTGCTGTGGAAATAAATAAAACAAGTAAATCCTTTGAAACTCTTAGTCCTTCTGTTTGCGGAAGGAAAATTACATATTCTTTTTGCCATCAACATACAGGAAATGTCATTGCAGTGTGTCGGTCCTCTCATGCTTGACAGATAGTAATTTCTGTCAACTGAATCTCTTGGGGTCTTATGGCAAATATTGTTGATTTGTCCTGCTTAGCTGTGGGTTATGCTCCAGTAACCATTAGAAAGATGAAAGGCCAAAACATAAAGTATTTGTTTAACTAGATCTGTGTCAGCCGTGACTCAAATTATAACTTCGAAATAATAGCCCCTTGAACATACTCATTGGGGCACGTCGAAGTAACAGAGCAATGGAACTATTGCTATTCTAATTAGAAGCAGAAAGCTTGCTTGCAATTAATATTGAATACTTTTATTTCAGCATGATATGTTTTATCCTAGGTTTGGAACGAGGAACCGAATACAGCTTCCGAGTGGCTGCCTTAACAGTCAATGGCACAGGAATAGCTACAGATTGGATATCGGCTGAAACATTTGAGAGTGACCTTGATGGTATGGCTACTGAGATTTAGCAAGAGCGCATGTGTTACGAACATGAAAGCTTCATGAGGAAATACAGAAAATCTTTTCATTTCTTTGTCAAAGGATGAAGGGTGGAGGCACATTCAGACATGCAAGATTTGTTACTGGTAGCTGTTGCAGTAAAAGTAGTCCTGACATTAACATTGCCTTCTTAGTCTGCTCTATATTCTCTACTTTATAAGGCTGAGAAATTATTTTATTTGTTATTCATTTATTAAAGTTTTGTGCCACCCATCTTCCCTATATGTGGATATAACCATATGAATAACTCAGTGACATCTCTTAAAAGCAAACATGTCTTTTAGGTTTATCGCTACTTGTCTTAACATATTTAAATAATTAAGTGCTTTTCTTTGTAGAAACCCGTGTTCCAGAAGTGCCAAGTTCGTTGCACGTCCGTCCGCTTGTAACCAGTATTGTTGTTAGCTGGACCCCACCAGAAAACCAGAACATTGTGGTCAGAGGCTATGCCATAGGGTATGGTGTAGGGAGTCCCCATGCTCAGACCATCAAGGTGGATTATAAGCAACGATATTACACTATTGAAAATTTGGGTAATTACAAAATATTTTAATCTGATACTTTGCTAAGTAACAATATAAAATTAATGCTGATCAGAATGCTTGCTATTTATTTCCTCATTTGGTGTTAAAAGTGCCTGCCTCTATATTCACTCTAAGTTTCATGATGGTTGGAAATAATAGTAAAATGGCTGTTAGGTTTCTTTAATTCTTGTTGTGGTGCCTAAATTAATATGATAACTGAATCTTGAACTATCTATGGAAATAGATGTTTCTGAATAATGTATTTAATAATGCTAATACAGTTACTAATACATTTACTTTTTTTTTCCAGATCCCAGTTCCCATTATGTTATAACTTTAAAAGCATATAACAACGTTGGTGAAGGAATTCCTCTTTATGAGAGTGCAGTGACTAGAGCCTATACAGGTAAAGATGGGACAGCTTAAATGGTTTAGCCAAACAGACACAGACACACACACAAACACACACAATCTTCTGAATAATAACTTTGAAATCTGAATCAGCGATTTCCTGTATAAACCCTACTGTCAATTTGGAACATTGGCCATGGCATGGATTATAGATTTTTAAATTTGTTTGCTGAGCTTCCCAATCTACAGTATTAAAATGTAAGCATGTTGGTATAGATACATGTCAATTAACAGCATGTTATGTTTTGCAGTAATCTATGTTTTTATCACTCTTTAAACTAGGATTTAAAAAAACTTAAACATTGTAGAGAGGTCAATCAATTAATAGAATAGAGATGGGCCTTGGAGGTCTTTCCAGCCCTCTGATCAAGGAGGAGTCCCTATAGAATTTTAGATAAGTGGCTGTCTACTTAAAAGCCTTCAGTAATGGAGCACCCACAACTTCTGAAGGCAACTTCTGTTCCACTGGTTAATTGTCCTCAGTGTTAGGAAGTTTCTCCTTAATTCCAGATTGCTTCTCTCCTTGATTAGTTTCCATCCATTGTTTCTTATCTTGCCTTCTGGTGCTTTGGAAAATAAGTAGTTTGAAAGAAAACTTGGATTTGGTATTTTATTGTTGAGCTGATCGATTGTTTGTTTTTGCTAGATCCTAGTTGTTCTTAGAAAGATATTTTCTGAATGTCTTTCAGCTTCCAGATATGCATTTTCCTTTTAATGCTAAGCATTAATACTGTACTTCTCTATCATTGTCTCTGTTGGATGCTAATTCTACCTTGATTTTTCCACTGGAATAAATTAATGTTTTAATGCAACTATAATACTGTATATCCTAATTAGTAAACTATTTCAAATGAATAGTGAGATTTGAAAGTCATTGTCCTTGTTCTCTTCGATAACCTACTTAAATGCTAAGTCCTGTAGAATCTGCTGATGCTGTGGTTGTTTTTTTTTTTTAAAAGGAAGCAAAATAATGAGAACTCGTTTTGCTGGTGCCGTGTGGCCTATTAACTCTGGCTTTTCTCTCTTTTTCTCCACTCCTCACCTCTCATTTCATTGTGTTGCCCTGCATTCCACCCTTTTGTTTCTATTCATGTATAACGCCACCTTCCTTTTTTTTTATTGCAATACCCCACATTTTACCCATCAATTCTTTAGACACTTCTGAAGTTGATTTATTTGTTGTTAATGCTCCATACACTCCAGTGCCAGACCCCTCCCCCATGATGCCACCTGTGGGAGTTCAGGCTTCCATCCTGAGCCATGACACCATTCGTATCACCTGGGCAGACAACTCTCTGCCGAAGAACCAGAAGGTTTCGGATACCCGTCACTACACTGTCCGCTGGAAAACCAACATTCCTGCAAACACAAAGTACAAGGTGAGAAAAAAACGGTAGATTTACAGGAATTTTGTCCAGAACTTCTGCAATTAAAAAAAGAGATTCAATGTATGTTTCTATGAGTGAGCAAGAGAAAGGGAGGAACAGTGAAGTAAACAAGGGGCTTATAAAAATCAGGTACTAGGTATATGCTACATAGATCAGGCCATTAATATGAAATAAAAATGCAAGCTTTATTAGTTAGTAAACTGCTGTATTAGCAAGTATCCAAATATAATCATGCAGACTTGAACATATGTATCCTGTTGTTGCACTCCTAGACTTCCCGTATCAGAAGGCCACGCAGGGGGGCCTTGACCAGAACTGGTCTGGGTGGTTTCTGGGAGGTGTCTGGGTGGCAGACGTGTTACGTAGTTATCAGACACTAGCATTCAGCATATGGAGAGGGGGCGGTATATAAATCAAATAAATAAATAAATAAAATAAATAAATAAATATTCTGAAAATCACCCTTTTGTTTGCTATGTACTCAAATATGGATATTATATACCTAAGGAAATGTATATGTCATATGGGGTATATAAGGATTGTCTGGAAAACCCCTCAGGGTTCAGACTCTTTATATTGCACCTTGCTTATTTTTGGCTGAACCTGCGCAATAAACTCTTTCCTTTACCCAAGAGCTGGTCTGTGGTCCCATCATTCTACAACAACAGGAGTGAAATATTTACATTTCTATTTTCTGATTTTCGTAGACAGCAAATACAACGACCTTAAGCTTCTTGGTTACTGGCTTAAAACCAAACACGTTATATGAATTCTCTGTCATGGTGACTAAAGGCCGAAGATCAAGCACTTGGAGCATGACAGCCCACGGCACCACTTTTGAGCAAGGTATTGGTCACATGCGATGCCTTTTTTACAGGATTACGTTGTTACTTCCTTCGCTTTGACTTTTTTTTATATATAGAAAACACACTGAAGTATAAAGATCAGTGTCAGTTTAATTTAAATTTTCTTGCAGTTCCAACTTCTCCACCCAAAGATGTAACGGTGGTCAGCAAAGAAGGAAAGCCCAGAACTATCATTGTCAACTGGCAACCTCCATCTGAAGCCAACGGCAAAATTACAGGTGAATGGTCTTTTGGATAAAATACAGTGGTGATGATACGGTAACAACTAAACGAGAAGAAAGATATTCATTACATTGGGTACAGCTTTTTAATTGGTTGTAGTTACGTTTTTTGGGGGTTTTTTTGTGGCCAAAGGGATGATTCAGCGGATGCACAGCAAACACAACAGTGTGTATGCCTTTGTCACTTGCCTGTGCAGATGCCTTGGATTTGATTTCAGAAAGATACTTCAAAAGATGTAAGAGAACTTACATATGTAGTGCTTGTCTCCAACTTCTTAAGTAGCTTCCCACCACCCCAGGCAGAGTTGCACGACAGCTGTGGAGAGCAGCTGCTCAGTGTAGGAAAAGAAACAGCTACTTGACAGAGTTGCAAAGAGATGCTATATTTGTGCCCTTGGGTGCTCTGAACCACTTTGAATTGGACATACTGTACAAAGCCTTACTACATATGTTTACAAACTCTTACACACTCAAAATTTGCCGGTTTAAGCAACATCTGGAAGAAGGCATACAGGTAGATGATGAGGCCTGGGCTAAAAGAAAATAAATAGATGGGGAGGGATGGTCTCACCCTCATTACACACACACACACACCCCCACACACACTTTCCTAATGGCAATAATTCAAAAGACATGTGTCTTTAGCAGAAGAGATTGCAAGAAAACTTGTGACCTGTGAATTTTTCAGAGCTCGGGAACATGCCTTCATAATTCACAAGCCCTTCTGTTTTTGTTATGCAGGATACATAATTTATTATAGCACCGATGTCAATGTTGAAATACATGATTGGGTCATTGAGCCAGTAGTAGGCAATAGACTGACCCATCAGATTCAAGAGCTGACCCTTGACACAGCATATTATTTCAAGATCCAAGCCCGGAACTCCAAAGGCATGGGGCCCATGTCAGAAGCTGTACAATTCAGGACACCTAAAGGTAAGGTTGCGAAGGAATGCTGTATTTTCCTGATTTAATATAGGAGACAATCAATTGATGAGGAAAAGGGTATAGCTTGGTGCTGAGAGCTGTAAAACATTAAAAAAAAACAAACCCAAAAAATAAATTTTCTATCTATTTTGTTCTTTACTTCGCCAAGACCCAAGCGGATGGAAGCAAACAGTTAAAACATTTGCAATAAAGGATAGGTGGATTGTAATTTTACTGGTCATTTCTATAGGGTGAAAACCAATAAGCAATAAACCTAAAGGGTATTTTTGTTATAAATAATATTTTACACATTTTTTTTTTGAGCAGATTGTTTATCAGGCGTTGTCCTCCTTAGAAGAACTGCTGATTATCTGAACTTGTGCAACACAGTGGCCTAGCATGGTTTTGTTAGGAAATAAGTTTCTCCAGTGTAGATAATGTACTAGCTGATCTGAAAAGCAGCTAATGCTTTCTGAAAAACTTTAGCACAGGGGTGGGCAACCTCATATCTTTGAGAGATGGGTTCTCCCAGGATTCATCCTTTGGGAGCTGGGTGGCATGCATTAACTTTTAGACACAAGCATCAATAGTTTATAGTTTATTTGATTTATATACCGCCCCCTCTCCCTAGGGACTTGGGGCCGTGTACAGCCAGTAAAAACAAAAGTACAAATAACAATTTAAAACCTATTTAAAATAATTAAATAACAGCTGTCTAATTAAAACATTATCAATGTAGCATCCACATATTTAAAGAATTGTCTAAAATGGGTCAAAGCTGAAGCAAGCAGTGAAAGAAGTCCCATTTTTTCTTTTTTTTCTCACGCCTTTTTCCTTTCTTTCTGTTGAGGAAAGCATGCGAATTGGTTCCTTATGTTTCTTCTCAGGCCAAAGTTTGAGAAGCTCTTTGGGCCTTGTGGAGGGTTTTGCCATTAGGCGCAAGTTGCTCACCTACTTTGCCAATGGTCATACAGATAGTCCTCAAGTTACAACCGTAATGGAGCCGGCCCATTATAGTGCTGGCTATACATTGTGTCAACCACATGACCCACCTGGTTGTACAACCTTTTTTTACAGCAGTCATTAACAAAAGCCAGTTTTCAGCAAGCAAAACCATCAGAAAATGCGGTCACATTGCTATCGGAACTCTGAATTTGGGTATTCCAGGGAGGCTGATCAGAATTTTGAACGGTCACTAAGCGACCAGTCAGTAGTCGAGGAAACTGTAGTAGTGTCCATTTGAGTTTTCTAGTGCACAGTATGAGTTTCCTTCCCCGTTTTCAGAGATTGTTCTTTCCCTGTCAGTGAATTTTGGTCTCTTGTGTGCTTTTTCCCCTCTGCTTCCTTTGGTAGCGGAATCATCAGATAAAATGTCTAATGATCAAGGTAAACCAATAGATGTGCTTTATGTGTCGTGCTGTCTTTTATGAGTATTATTTTTCTTCTTGCGCTATTAAATGACAGTATTCTTGTGAAATTTTAAAATAGAAAAACCCGGGGCTTCTTTTGTTGAAAATTAAAACTGCACAATGACTTTTAAATTCTCTGTATGCCAGGACATTTCGCTCTTTTTTAAAATGAAAATAGTCCATTTAATGGCTAGGCCTTTGACTTTCTTTTGGGGTTTTGTTTTGTTTTTACTTTTATAGTATCCCTTATTTGTTAGAAGGCCTGACAACATGGTTGCAAAAACGATTCGCATACCGGTATAAATAAATAAGGATTTGTTTGTATGCAGTCATCAGAAACCAAAATCAATCTACAATAGCTTTAAATAAATGAAAGCAAGAAGAAGAATAAAGCCCCTCCATGGCAAAGAATGATTGCATTCATCCAGCTTTGTATTCTCTTTGAAGTGATTCTCTCGCTGCATTTACCTCTTATCAGCCCCCAGTGGACAGGAACATCTATCAACCGGAATTTGTCGAGAACTGAATGTTACATCGGTTGTAGAGATTCCTACATGTGATCTGGGCTTTGTTAGAAAGGATTAACCAGGGGGATAATCATAATGTGTCCACTTCCCTTCCGGATTTAATATGTCTTGAAAATACCTGTCATATCAGTGATTGAGTATGAGCCGTTGTAAGATAAGCATGAGGCTCCAGCTGTTCAGAAATGGGGGGACAGGGAATTAGAAGAAAAAAAAAACCAGAGTTCTTACAAGGATGGAAAATTACGTTTTTGTCTTGTTATCCAAAAAGATTTAGGCTACTGCGTTATGGTTTGCATTTCTGTGATACAAAGGTATATTCTAGCTGTTAGTATAATTGGTTTGACATTTTTAAATACCTTCTACAGTGTGTATGTGGGTGTACTTGGAGAATGCATCTATCCTGGAGGTCAGACAAAAACTCAGCCTCTTTAGAGGGCCTCAGAGCCATCCTGTTATTTGATGAGATCACAAAAAGAAGTGCGATTAACACTTTAAAATGTATTTTAGAAGTGGGGTTTTTTTAAGGGTTTTAACAGTGGGGATTGAAGCAAAAGTATTACGAGAATCAAACCGTTTTTATTTCCTCCTTTAACTCCCTCCCCCCAAAAAAGTCACCATTTTTCCACTAAAATTATTTAGCAAAATAGTCTTAAATTCTCTGGCACAATTTAGGATTGATGTTTTTGAAAGAAAAGGCTCTTTTTTAATGCAGATATGGGTGGTTGGCCTATTAGAACCCTCCTGTTCCCATTCCTATCTTTTACTTTTGGGGAAAAAAAGTAACAATTTTCCTTGAAAATATTTGGGACGATGTAATCTCAAGCTGAGTAGGTGCTGGAGAGCCACAAATTGCCCATCTGTGAGATCTGTGTAAAACCAAAAGAAAAATTATTAAATGTTAAAAAGTGAACAAGATAAGACAGTCCAAACCCTTAACACGGTTAAAATTTTGTTTCCCAGCATTGGGATCTGCAGGAAAAGGAAATCGCCCAGTGGATGTTGGAACAGATTATAAAACACCCATCAGTGGTAAGTATCTTCTCATCTCTGTTGAAAGCCAAGAGCTTGAAATGATTCATGTTACAATTTCCCCAAAAGATAGCGTGTGTTTTTCAGATCAATGTCAAAGGCTTATCAGAGAAAAACTCAGTTGAATTTCCCAACAAGGCAGGCTGTATCTCTCACATGTGGATTTTTATTGAGTTTAAGCAATAATTTTCAATTATTTCAGATTGAAATTACAGCTCTACAATCGTTTCGGATAATTTTTGTGTTCTTTCTTAGGAAGCAACAGCCCTCATGGCAGCCCCTCTCCGCTAGAATACAATATGCTCCTGATAATAATTGTGTCTGTGGGAGTGATCACCATTGTGGTTGTAGTGATTGTTGCTGTATTTTGCACTCGAAGGACCACCTCTCACCAGAAGAAGTAAGGTTTTGTTTTCAGTTGCCCTGGGCAGAGGGTGTGTGTGTGTCTTTCTGCTGGTTTTGGGGATATGGGTGTGATTTACAATGAAAGCAAAATAAAAGGCACAATAAAGTGACTCATTGTACTTTTGTGGACTTAAATTTTAGGGCTTTCTCACATAAAGATTCTGTGCCAGTTTAACAGCTCTAGACTTCTCAGATTCTGTCATATGAACAGTGTTGAGGGTGAACTATGTATTTAGATAATACGTAATAATAATGGTTCTGATGCAGTATAATTGAAACCATTTCAGAACCATATTTTGGTGAATGGGTATGTATTGTTGGTTTTTTTAACTGTTCTGCCTCCATGGTAGGAACATTTGACTCTCCCTTCCCTGATAACCTGGCTTCAGGTCTTACTGGGAAAATGCTGATTTGACTGTTTTGGAGTTTCCTTACCCAACACCTGGGCAAAACTAGTTGAAGTGGAATTGATCATTTCGACCTTTCTTTTTAAAAGGATTTCTATACCGCCCCTCTCCCGAAGGACTTGGGGCGGTGTACAGCCTTCTAAAAACAAAATACACAAAAGTTAAAATGCAGTTAAAAAGATTAAATCAATGGCCAGAATAAAAAAATAAAATAAACCAAATTCTAAGTTAAAATTTGAAAATTTAAAAAATTTAAAACAATTTTAAAACCCCGTTAAGTGTTAGGCCAGAACGGCTTGCTGGAACAGATGGGTTTTTAATACACGCCGGAAGGTCCGCAGGACCTCTCTTCAGCATGAGAAGAGACAATCATGCAGAAACTATCAGGCTTCTAGTATTTTATTTTTCTTTCTTCCTGTTTGTTCACACAAAAGTAGATCAGCTCAGGAAACTGATCATGTAGGAGACTAAAATTATACAGTATTGAGATTGGCTGTAGTGACAAAAAATCTTGCGGTCTTAAGGGCTTCGCCAAGGTCATCTCCATGGATTCTTCTTCCTTCCCCTACTGCATGAACAGTGGATGAGGTGATTTTCGTTGCTACAGGATATACAGCAGCGAGTGGCAGGACAGTTCTTCAGTATTTAAGGTCAGCAGAAGTGAAAACAGTAGTTGTTTGCCTTCAGGCTGCTTCACGGAGCTTGAGAGGTGAAAACATTGGTGATATGGAATGGACTTTGGCATCCAACAAGATATACAAGGACACTTCCCACTGTTTTGGGATGAGCACTTGAAAAGAAAGAGTGAAGATGCTTCATGCACAATAGAAAGCATACTAATAAAGGAGAATTTTGTAGCTCAGGGTTGAACTGAGGGGGTACTGTCTGAGTTGGGTTGTTTGCGCTGATGATGGCACTTAGTTTGGATAATGAAACATCTGCAAGAAAACAGTCCAGCTCGGAGAAGCACCAAAGACCTTCACAAAACATACTACTGGGAAGCATTATTGTCCCACAAAGATGCTTTTCTAGAAGATAACTCTTGCAGGAAAATTGGATGAGTGATTTCTTGTTGTTTATTCCTTTTAAAGAAAAAGAGCTGCTTGTAAATCTGTGAATGGGTCTCATAAATACAAAGGCAATTCCAAGGACGTCAAGCCGCCGGATCTTTGGATCCATCATGAGAGGCTGGAGCTGAAGCCTATTGATAAATCTCCAGATCCCAATCCAATCATGACCGACACCCCGATCCCTCGTAATTCCCAAGACATCACCCCCGTAGACAACTCTATGGACAGCAATATTCATCAGAGACGAAACTCTTACAGAGGTGAGAATGACGACGCTGAGTTTATCGTTAGCTTCCCTGCTGAATCTTGTGGTTCTTTCCTAACGTGGACAGAAAGACAAAAGGAACCTGATTTTTCTTCCTTTGAATCCAGGACACGAGTCTGAGGATAGCATGTCCACCCTGGCAGGAAGAAGAGGGATGCGGCCAAAGATGATGATGCCGTTTGATTCTCAACCTCCTCAACGTAAGTCCAGCTTCAGGGATTACCTCCCAGAGCCACCTTGATTGAGCCAAACATTTATGATTCCATCTCATCCATATAAGATTACCTTGCAATTCATTTAAAGCAGTAGTCCAATGCCCTTAGTCTTAAGAGCACTAAATAAACTTCTGGCTAAATAGCCTGTTTACATTTATCCTGGAGCAGAAATAAATTTGCCCCATCTGTCTATGTATCATGCAGAATAGCCCGTATTATATCATAGGTTAGACTTACGCCAGGAAGTGAATGGGCTTGGACTTTTCACCTTAGTGTAGGGATGTAATTTCTGGATCTCCATAGCGATATGCTAATGACAAACCTAGTGGATTTAAATAATAAATATTGCCAGCTAAAGAGAATTTGCACAGCAATTGCTTATGTATGGCAGGTCCAGGAGATGTCATGTGCAATTGAGGGTTCTGTCAATTTAATCTATTTTAAGTATTATGGGCTAGATAAATGCCAGAACCATAGAAATCAGTGCCAGACTCTATTTGTAAATGAGCCAGATCCTGCTATAATACTCATCACAAATCATGTACACAAGTAGTAGAAGAAGCTGAAGAAAATAGGGTTTTTTTTTCAGCAGAGTTAGTTGAGGTCCTCCGTTTATCATAACTGATACGATTACGGTGATGCCGTACTAATTTGCATGTCATGAAATTTCAAAGTTTTTACATGTTTTTTTCTTTGAAAGAGCAGGGAAAGTGCTAGAGAGAAGGTTGCAAGATAGGAGGTGAAGAAGGGAAAGAGTTTATGCTTGATGGTTCCTCACTCAGGGTGGTGAAATAATAAGAAAAATATTTTGAGAAATTGAGGCCAGGAGAAGATATCTATAATTAATTAATCACTGTGATCTAAAAGGTATTTCAGAAAGACTGATGGTGATAAAAATCCAAATGTCACGTTTCCCATCATGAACCATTGTTATGTGCAATATTCAGACCAACTTGGGTTGTGAGGGTGGAATATTTTAGAGTGATTTTCTCACCAATAGTGTAAGACAACTTTCATTATTCCAAGAAAGATGTTTAAAATGCTTCATAATTTTACAAATCCTTTCCTGTTGCTTTTTTCCCTCAACCGTAACAAAGGGAGATCAATAACAATGTTTCATTTTCAGATATTATTTCTTCCTATCATAGTGTTCCATTAATGCATTTGTGTGTGGTTCTTTTTACTGGAAAACTAAGCTTTATTGTGGCCAAAGGCTGGCAGAGAATAATACAACCAAAAACATGACAATGGTTGAGTTACTGAGTTTGCTGTAAGCTCTACTCTTCATTTTATTCCAATCTGCAATATATCAAAACTATTCAGATCCTTGGTACTATTCATTATAAAATACATTGCAGGTTTATCATTTATCATGGTCTCACAACTACATTCCCTTCCATTGGCAGTATGAGAACAGTGAATTAAGTTTTTGTTGGCTTTTATTTTAAAAGCATTATGTTTACATGTGTTAAAGAATAATTTAACTAAAGCAAGCAAAAAGTAATGAATCTGCAGCTAGCTAAATTAAAACCTAGGAGTTCTCGGCTGATTTCAACACAGGAATTGATCTACACAGAGAGTGAAAATATGATCCTTTAAGGTTACTTAAGGATGGGAGATTTATAAATGAACTCAGCAGTCGCACGAGTGCCGAAATTGTGAACCGAAGGGAAATTGTAATATCAATGATTTATTTGCTTGCCAGATTACAAGTACCGTTAGTGTGTTTCTGTACACTTTCAACCAAGCTCATAAGCCTACAATTTTATGTTGAGTAATGCAAACAATTACTTTTATATAATACCATAAAGTTGGAGACACTTTGTTCAAAATTACCCATTCCTAATTACGATCCAACGCATAGCTGCCAATTCATCCTCAGACACCATAATTCCTCTTTGCTCACATATAGCAGAAGCTTCCGTTTGATCCTCTGTGCTTCAGCCTCTCATCTCTCCTCAACACAAGGTGCCAAGAAACCAGTTTAAGTTTCCTTTCAAGCAAACCTGATGCTTTTCAGTGCCCAAAAGAGCCAGCATCTGCAATTCTTGCTTCCTAACATTTGCATCCTCTGGAAATTTCTTGACAGAACAATATCTCTTCTTCTAGGAATCTGGAACCGGGCGTCCTAGTCTCTCTGTCTGTTTGTTTCAATGCATTTTTGTTGATGAAAGCAGAGGGTGGGTGGGTGGGCTTCACTTCGGCCCGCATGCCGGTTGGGTCTTATGTTAAGCCTTTTTTTTTTTCTGTCTTATGTTCATTCGCAGCTGTGGTTAGTGCTCATCCCATCCATTCCCTTGATAACCCTCACCATCATTTCCACTCCGGCAACCTCGCTTCTCCAACCTGCAGCTATCTCCATCATCAGGCAAACCTATGGCCAGTTGGCACATCTGTGTCCCATTCAGACAGGGCTAATTCCACAGGTGAGAAGAACGGTCCGTTTTTCGGAGGTCCGCCATTGGCAAAAGAATTCATGAGGACCAGAAACCTCATGTGATGATCTAATTGCAAATATCAAGCGACGTGTTTTGGGTGGCCATCCCTAGCCCAAATCTGCCGAACTCAAGAAGGTTGTACCTGCCAATTGAATTAAATTGCGTATTTCTTTTTTTTTTTTTCCCTTTTGTAATAGCACACATTTTGATCTGTTTTGCTGCCCTGTATTCTGTTGGAGTCAAACTAACCCTCTAGACTCTCTTAAGCTCTGAGGATAAGATTGTCATTTCTGTGTTTTTAGTGAATGGCACATTTAAGCTTTTAGAATTTTATTTAATCTTGGATCTGATGGTAATTCGGTTCCTCTGTTGAGAATTTAGATTTGCATAATTTGCTGTCTTATTATTAAAGCTGCAAATAATGACTCTGAAGTGAGAACACTCCCTTATTTAATTGTAGAGCGCTAGTAGCTTCTGATTTAATTTCCATCATCAGGAGGACCCATTTTTGCATCGAATGTGGAAAAACTAACAGCTTGGAGGAATCTATACCTAGCATTAATAAAACCACTGGAAAGCTAGGCAACTGAGAAATCTCCAGACAGTTCACTAAAGGATGAATAGGGTAGCAAATTCAGTGGTGATTTAGAAAGCTGAATATATTATTTGTTTTATCCTGATTCAGTGATTGGATCACATGCTCAGCTTTTTTTCAAAACAAGTTAACTCTTTATGTAGCCTAAATAAAAAGCATAAAACTTTAGCAGCAGTGTAGCGTCGTCATGTATAAGTGCTAACTAAGTGACCTTTGGGGTGACTTTCTCATTCTCTCACTTTGTTGGCCTTTGGAACCGAAGAAAGTTTGTGACCCAACTAACGCCGCTGAAGGTGCCTGGCATTTTCAGGGACTCTATTAAGTGTTAGGTTGAAAAGTTAAAGCTAACCGTTCATTTCCTTCCCACGTCTCCAGAATCTGTTCGAAATACGCCTAGCACAGATACCATGCCAGCGTCTTCATCTCAGACGTGTTGTGCCGACCACCAAGAACCAGAGAGTGCTTCAGCATCCTACCTACCCAGTACCCAGGAAGAGGAGACAAGCCAGAACCTGCCCACCGCCCATGTCCGTCCCTCTCATCCTCTGAAGAGCTTTGCTGTGCCAGCCGTCCCGCCCACTGGCAGCACTTATGACCCTGCCTTGCCAAGCACACCTTTATTATCACAGCAAGGTGAGTACGGGAGAGTGAAAGCTGAATGGAGGGGAGATAGTCTGCAGACTTGGTGCAGAATCAAATCCTGAAAAGAATGTGATTGCATCTGACTGCATTTAATAGCAACCAACCTGGTTTTGTTATCAACATGCCATTATATACGTTTGTCAATTAAAAGATTGACTGTGGTTATAATTGTGTCAAGCTTCTAGCCATCCAGTTCATTCAGTGAAGACAGCATCAATTGGAACTCTAGGAAGGACTCGGCCTCCAATGCCAGTCATCGTCCCGAGTGCCCCTGAAGTACAGGAAACCACAAGGATGCTCGAAGACACAGAAAGTGTAAGTGTACTTCCAGACTATAGCGTGGCCGTGCTATATCATATTTGACGCCGTGCCGGTACATAAATGTAAAAATAATAGCAATGAGACCCTTCCACTGCACACTGTAAGCAGAAAGAAAATAGACCGAATACAGGTAGTTCTTGACTTATAAAACACAAGTGGAACCAGAATTTCCATTGCTAAGCAAGGAGGTTGTTAAGTGAGCAGCGTCCAATTTTACAACCTTTTTGGCACATTTATTATTAAGCAAAGCTCTTCGGCTGTTAAGTGAATCACAGAGTTGTTAAGCAAAGCCAGCTTCTGCCATTGACTTGCTTGTAGAAAGCCAGTCAGTCAGCCAGGAAAATCACAAGTGATGATCACAGGACCCCGGGATGCTGCAATTATCATAAATATATGCCAGTTGTCAAGCACACATTTTGATACACGTGGCTGTGAGGCTGCTGCGACGGCCATACATTTTTTTCAGTGCCCTTGTGCCTCTGAATGGTTACTACACAAAAGCACTTCCTGATCCATCTCTCCTGGCAGTCAGTGGGGTTCACTCTGTCCTTTCTGAACCCCTCTCTTAAAAGCTAGCAACCTAGGTGCGAGTGGGAATCCAGTGTTGGGTTTCTGTCCAATTGTAGACTGTTCTCCTCTGACCCTTGGTGGGTTTAGAATACAATTGGGAGAAAACAACCCGGTTTTTGAAGTATTGCTGCACTGAAATTAATAGTTTGAGATGATACCCCCTTGTGTTTTTGGGGAATGCTTTATTTTTTTATTTATT
>JAEANM010009003.1:0-16626 GCA_017656035.1 Myanophis thanlyinensis
TCTTTTGGTATGTGGGTTTTCGCGGTCTTTTCTTAGACCTTGCTTAGACTTTCTGTAATCAGTCATGCTTTAGTAAAGTAATACCTGTTTTCAAACCTCATGGATCCAGGGTTTTTATTTCTTGAAGTCTGACCGAGACAGAGCTGACAGTATTAATCATTTTGGTACAAACAAATTCATATTACTCCTCCTCTATAGTATTATTGTTCTTATTTCTATTAACAATGCTCATTTTAAGTATACTCATCCCTTTTGAATATACAAAAATCCACATTTCAACATTGTACCAAGTCTTATTATCGAATTCTCTATTCATCTCTAACCTTGTACGATATTCTAATAATTCTAACAATAATAATACATCTTTCCCTAATTATTACTAGTTTTTGTACCATTCCTCTTTTTGTGCTTACATAATCTGTCAATACAAACTTGATATTCTTACCACATTTCTTATATTAGCCATTTTTCCATCCCTTAACTTAAATTACAATCATATGTAGTAACATTATATATGCTCATATCCATTTTTCAATGCTGTGTCCCTAGTTTTTTTTTTTATCATTGTATCTCATTTATGTTAGTGCAAGTACATATTCAGAATCATTATGTATCCTCTTACATTTCTTATACAACCCTTCTCTGCATATTTCTTGCAGTTTATTTATTAACATTATATATATCGTATATATAATTCTTGCACTGGCATGAAGCAGAAGGCACCAGTCTGAAGATGGCGTGTGGGATCTTGCCAAAACGTTGCAAAGAAATTCTCAAACTTACACGGGAAAAGACCCGAATAAACCTAGACCTGCATACATATATAGGTCTAGGTCTGTTCGTGTCTTTTCCCGTGTAAGTTTGAGAATATCTTCGCAACGTTTCGGCGAGGTCCCACTCTTGCGAAGATATTCTCAAACTTACACTTTACAACTTAAATTCATACCTGCACCCGTGAAAATCTACGAAAACTATATATATACTATATATATATATTCATATGTTTTCTATGACACCGTATCCATAATTCATTCCTTTTATCATTATCTCTCATTTATCACATATGTTAATAGAAGTACAAATTCAAAATATATCCTCTTACATTTCTTATACAATCTGTGCAGGGCTGAAAGACATGAGAACAAGATCCCCTCCCCCTTTTGTGGGTAATCCTCCCAAGAAAAGCATTGTTGCAGGATAAGAAATGGAGAGATGGAGTGGGGGGGGGGGCAGTAGATAGCATGGTTCACTGCCTTGCTATGGCAAAGGGCTTGTGTAGTCCAATAAAGCTATGGGCTTGATTCTATGGAGCCCCACAACATCTTCTAAAATCAATACCCCCCCAAAAATGATGTCCTTTTCATCGTGGGGGACCTGGAATGCTAAAGAAGCCAAAATAAAATAGAATAAAATAAAATAATTGGAATAACAGGCAAGTTTGGCCTTGGAATACAAAATGAAGCATAGGGTGGTTGAATTTGTCAAGGGAACACGATAGTGAACACTCTTGCCACAAGAGACTCTGCACATGGACATCATCAGATGGTCTACACAGAAATCAGATTGGCAGTGTGCTCTGCAGCCAAAGATGGAGAAGCTCTATACAGTCAGTAAAAACAAAACCAGGGGCTGACTGTGACTTAGGTCATGAGCTTCTCATTGCAAAATTTTGGCTTAAATTGAAGAAAGTAGGGAAAAATATTAGGCCACTCAGGTATGAACTAAATCATATCCCTGATGAATACACAGTAGAGGTGACACATAGATTTAAGGAATTAGATCTGATAGACAGATTGTCTGAAGAACTATGGGTGGAGGTTTTCAGCATTGTACAAGAGGTAGCAACTAAAATCATCCCAAAGAGAAAGGAAATGCAAGAAAGCAAATGACTGTTTGTGGAAACTTTACAAACAGCTGAGGAAAGAAGGAATGCAAAAGGCAAGGGAGAAAAATACACTGAATTGACTGCAGAATTCCAGAGAATGGCTAGAACAGGTTAGGAATGCCTTCTTAAATGAGCTGTGCAAAGAAATAGAAGAAAACAATAAAATAGGAAGAACCAGAGACCTCTTCAAGAAAATTGGAGATATGAAGGGAATGTGTCATGCAAAGGTGGGCATAACAAAGGACCAAAATGGCAGGGACACAAGAGGCAGAACAGATTAAGAAGAGGTGGCAAAATTATAGAGGACAGGAAGGCCTGGAGGAACATTGTCCATGAAATCACGATGGGTTAGACATGATTTTGCACCTAAAAGTTTGAAAAGAAAAACAAACATCAGTACTTCAGTTATTAAAACAGGTAAGAAGAAGGATGGACAGATAAAACCAAATCAAACACATACAGTAAATGCAAGAATGAAACCTTTCTTTTTGTAAACCAACATAAAACATTCCCTCATAAACCTGGGCTGTTCTTAACTGTGCAAAGAGAGAAGGAAAATAAACAAAAGTTTTCTTTTAACCTGTTTTGTGGGCCCTGCAAAATAGAATGAAGGCATTTTCTTTTCCATTTGAATTGGAGACATTTTATAGTTACAATTACCTTGAGGACACACAAAGACTTAGACACACATATACACAAAAGACCAGAGAAACAAAACAGAAAAGGAAAACAGAATTCTCAGGTTTACACACACACTGGTCATTCCCACTATAGATCTCAGTCAAATTAGGGAAGGCACAAATCTTAACAAACAGTAATACCAATAGGGCATGTGGTTGGCTTGATCTTAGATCTAAGTGCCTTTAAAGTTTTAAATTCAAAAGTACCGCAGGTCAAATCTGTCTCCCTGCATCATCTCTTAGCAAAGCCTATTTCCTATAAATTTCCCTAGCTTTCTTTTTATTCATGCTGGCTAGGACATGCATAAACCTTCCATCCCACACCACAAGTAAATCTCCCAGGGGGGTTTCTGTCAAATCCCTTGAGCTACTGCTTCCCATGTTCCCTTTAAATGTAGGGCTCACTTTGGCTTAGCCGGGCTGACCAACATTAGTTTACAGAGGGAAAAAATTCCTCTGGAAGGACTCTGGTTCCCACGTCAAAGTAATACATCCCTTCCTTCTTTGAGACTCTGCTGCCGGTTTTAGGATCAAAAAGGGATCCCGAAGGACGTTGCTGCCCCCTACAGACAAGTACGCAGACCTTCTGTACTTCACAACTTCAACAGCTACACAATTTAAATTTCCTAAACTTTGGGCTTTGCTGTAATGATTATATTGGAGACTCCTTTTATCCCTCTTTGTTTCACTTAGGTTTCTTTTATAGCCCGCTCAGCCGTTTCTTTGTGCCATAGAGGGTCCCACACTTCGCCAATCCCTCCTTGCGTTCTCAAAAATCCTATGGTCACAGCCTGGTGGAGCTAGCACAGGTTGAGGTTCGGTTAGGAATCAGATGGAGGAGGTGGGATCCAGCTGTGGCTCGTGGATTAAGCCCTCACACATGCATGCATTCACGCACCCTTGCACTCCCCATAATCCCTTGCAATCAAATTTAAAGCGGTACTCACCTTCTTTCCAAGGAGCCTTTGAGATCAAAGCTCAAAACCCCTTTAAAACCTTATTCCACATGGGCAAGGTCCAGAAAAAGTCACCCACAGACTCAATGGGGTCTGTTGCCAGCATGGGAGGTGTCAGCACTGCCTGGATCAAACTTCAAGAAATAAAAACCCTGAATCCATTGTTTATGAAAACAGGTAGAATTTTACTGAAGCATGACTGATAGCAAAAGTAGCTAAGCAAGGTCTGGCAAAAACACGGGCGAAAAGCACATACCAAAGAATACCCAAATCCCTCCCCCCATAATTCAGCAAAGTCCAACCAATCCAAAGTTCTCCACAAGTCATGCAGAAAGCGTCTGCAGGTGTTGGGATGTCCGTTACTTCTCCTAGACAGTGACCTTGAAGCGATGTAAACTTCTTGCCTTTCTCACCAAAAGGGCCTCTCACTCCAGCACTCTGCCCCCCATCAGCCCAGCTCCCCCTCCCCCTGTTACTATGGCAGCCGATAGACATAAGCATAGACAAAGAAGAAATTAGAGGCTGACATTCGGCCCCCCTTCACTTGGGACGTTAGTCCTGGAAAATAAAAGACAAAATTGTAAGATATACAGTGAACATATACAACATTAAGGCTTATCAGGGTATTTGGAGTGAAATGCATGGAATAATTTGGGAGCTCGGATATGGCGAGTGTCTACCCATTCAGCATGGGAAAGGGGAAAATGTTTCCAAGCAACTAAATACTGTGTTTTGCCTCTCAATTTGCGAGAATCCAGAATTTCTTTAACATCAAAATGTTGTTCTCCTTCAATGAGAAGAGGGACAGGAGGGTCTGGTTGGGGAGGGTGTAAATTGGATGTGTGTTCGTGTTTAAGTAAATTAACATGAAACAGGATGAATAAACAGCGATTTTGGTAGTTGTAATTGAACTGACACAGGGTTGATGATCTTTACAACTGGAAAAGGGCCTACATATTTTGGGCCTAATTTTTTCGATTTTTGATAGTCTGTAAATGTCTAGTGGATAAGAAAACTCTATCTCCCACTTTGAACTCCTTTTGAGGAGCCCTCTTCTTGTCAGCTTGTTTCTTGTGAGCTTTGTGTGCATCGTCAAGTGCTTTTCTGGTCACTGGCCAGGCCTGTTGAAGTTGAGCAATCCAATCCGCCAGGGATGGAACTGTGGGGTTCTCATGGGGTAGTTCAGGGATAGGTACAAAATCCAAACCAGAGACAAGTTTAAACGGAGTGAATCCAGTGCTACTATGGACAGAGTTATTATAGGCCACTTCTGCAAATGGAAGTAACTCCGCCCAGTTGTCTTGTTGATAATTGACGTAACAGTGGAGATATTGTTCTAGAACAGAGTTAGTCCTCTCACAGGCCCCATTTGTCTGCAGAGGGTGGGCGGAGTTTAATCCTTGGGAGGAGCCAATCAACTTCAAGAATTCTTGCCAAAATTGAGAAGTGAATTGCACTCCGCGATCTGAGATGATGCGTTCGGGCACACCATGTGGTCTGTAGACATGTTGAATAAACAGTTTAGCGAGAGTTTTGGTGGATGGGATCTTGGTACATGGTACAAAGTGTAGTTGTTTGGAGAACAAGTCAGTAATCACCCATATAACTGTATTTCCACCACTTTCAGGCAATTCTTTCAGGCAAGTCCATTGAAATTTCTTTCCAGGGGGCCATGGGCCTCGCTACATTCTGAAGTAGGTCTATCGGTTTTCCAGGAGGTCTTTTTGCTGAAGCACAAATGGGACAGCTGGCTACATAGCTTTCAATGTCCTTTTTAAGAGAAGGCCAGTGAAATTGTCTTCATGAGGTGTAGAGTTTTGACGAAACCAAAGTGGCCTGCAGTCTTCGAATCATGAGCCCTTTCTAAGATGGTTTTCCTGAACATGGCTGGGACATACATCTTGGTGCCTATCCATGCTAGGCCATCTTTCAAGGTACACTCATCTTTGTGTGACAGGCACCAGTCATCGTCGGTCAAGGCTTCCTGTAGTTGTTTACGTAGGTCTGTGGGGATGCTGACGGTTGCTTTTTCCTGGGCTCTGGTGACTACTGGAATGGCCAGTTGTTTAGAAGGGATTACTGATCAGATGACCTCCTGTCATTTGCTATTATACTGGGGTAGTCACGATAAGGCATCGGCCATACAGTTCTTTCCACCCAGAATATAGCAAAGAGAAAAATTGAATCTGTTGAAATATTGTGCCCAACGGACATGTTTTGGAGTAAGTTTACGAGGTGTCTTTAAGGCCTCTAGATTCTTGTGGTCCGTCCATACTTCGAATGGATGTTTCGCCCCTTTGAGGAAATGTCTCCAAGTAAGAAGAGCCCATCTGATGGCAAATGCTTCCTTCTCCCATATGGCCCACTTCCGTTCAATTTCAGTAAATTTTCTGGACGTGTAAGCACAAGGTTGCAAGTCACCGGTGTCATTTACTTGTAGGAGAATGGCACCCATGGCTACATCGCTGGCATCAGCTTGAATAACAAACGGACTGTCAGGGTCTGGGTGCTTGAGAACCGGCTCAGCTGTGAAGAGTTTTTCGATGCATATGTAGTTCAGGTTTTGGTAATCAACTACTAGGCATAAAGAGCCATCTTTCTTTTCTTGGAATAGCACTGGGGCCGCCACTCATGGCCTTGCCAGTTGAATGAAACCACATTTCAGGTTTTTGTCAATAAAAAGACACAATTCTTCCACCTCTCGCAGAGTCATAGCGTACATTTTTGGTTTTGGGAGTTTTACCCCTGGGAGGATCTCTATACTGAAATCTGTAGGGCGGTGAGGTGGGAGTTGGTTTCACTCCTTTTCACTGAAAGCTTCTTTCAAATCTCTGTACTCCTTTGGAATGTTCTCCTCTCCTTTGATTTGTTCATCCAAGATGGCCGCTATTTCTGCCATGTGGTCAGTGGGCAGAGGTCTGACATTTTCTTCCCCCTTCGGTGGCATGGAGCGAATTCTCAGTACTCCCGTCCTCCAATTTATGTGGGGGTTCCATTTCCGTAGCCAGGGTAGTCCAAGTATAAGAGGTCGGTCCATTCCCAGAGCTACAACAAAACTCAAAGTTTCTGGTGATCCCCCATCCATATTTCAACAGGCTCCATGGCAAAATGTGCTGCCCCCCGCTACTGATCCATCTAGTTGGCAGAAGGCAATGGGTGTTTTAAGGGTTCTCAGTCTCAGTCCCATATTTTCTATCACTTCGGGGCTAATTACGCACCTAGTACACCCAGAATCTAGAAGGGCTAGCATTTTTCCTCAAGAGGGGGAAGAGGGGGCCTGGAGTTCTACTGGAATGGTGAGGGGCCTGGTATGCTGACTTACCCCAAAATTGTCATCAGAGTCCGATTCATCTTCCCCCACCGTGGGTGGCATATCCTGTTCTTCATGACTGGAGGGGTGAATCCTACCCCTTCAATGCCTTTGAGCACTGTTTCATGAGGCTTGGCCAGTTTTCTTTCGCCCCTTTTTGGGCCGGTGGATATTGGCCTGGAAATGATCTTGCTGAAGCAATCGGCTGCTCGATGCCCCTCCTTTCCACACTTGAAACAGGCAATGGTCTTTGGTCTGGTGGTTGGAATGCTCTTCAGGGCCCTAGGGGTCTCTCTTGGGACAGGAATGGAGGGCTGGTACCATCTGCGGTTCTTTACTTGGTCGAATTCTACTTCTCTGTCCAAGACATACCAGTGTAAGAGGTCTCGAGGGGCTCTGTGTGCTAAGCACTTCTCATAGATGTCCTCATTCAGTCTGTCTTTATAGATTTCTATTAAGGCTACTTGGGACCATCCATGCATGTGCCCCACCAGGCTATGAAATTCTTGAGTGTATTCAGCCACTGATCTGCACCCTTGGTTTATAGTTTTCATTCTGTTTCTGGCCCTACGCTCTGCCAGGGGGTCTTCAAACCGGTTGCGGAGGGCTAACATAAATTGACCCAAATCCCTCAGTTGGGGGTCATCATCATTGTGGAGGGTAGTCATCCAATCTGCTGCTTGCCCCTCCAGGGCCAGGGTGACTTGTCTCACTTTGGCAGCTCCACTAGTAAAATCATCCCCATATTCCTCCATATAAGTGTCAACTTGAGCTAGGAAAAATCCCAGAGCTTTGGGATCCCCTCTGTATTTTACTACCAATGCGGGAATCTTTGGAATGCAACGCTGGGGGGGGGATTCTCCCTCTCGCTGCCGGGGGAAGGGCAGCCACTGCGGCTGGGATAGCTCTTGCCGCTGCCCTCTGCTGGGTTGGGGCTTCTGTTTGCTCTCCCATCTCCTTTCTTTCTTACTCAAATTCCTCAGCTTCCAAACCCCTTCTTGTTTGCTCGATTTCCTCAGACCTCGGCTGGGAAACTTCTCATGCTATCCCCTCCCATGCTTGTCTGCTCTCTAAGGCCTCTTGCAAAAGTTGCAGGGCATGGGTCATCATAAGATCTTCTCTATCCGCATCTAACCCAGGGCCCTTTCCATGTCGGTGTCTTCTTACTGTTATTCCTGGGAGGGTTTCATCAGATTCTTTCATGCGTCCAACTCCGAGAGACCATCTAGCCTTTGTCAAACTGCTCTCTCTTCCAAGTGCAGTTCTCCCAGGCTCTCAATCTCCTCTCAGGCAGGGAAGAGGGGAGGTCGAACCTTGAGCCCCCAGGCCTTCTAGGTCACTTTCTTGATCCGACATCTTTTGCACAGCCCCACGGTAGAATTTATCTCCAGGTGGGCTGGTATTGCAGACCTTGCTTAATGTCAGCACTGCCTCGATCAAACTTCAAGAAATAAAAACCCTGAATCCATTGTTTATGAAAACAGGTAGAATTTTACTGAAGCATGACTGATAGCAAAAGTAGCTAAGCAAGGTCTGGCAAAAATGCGCGTGAAAAGCACATACCAAAGAATACCCAAATCCCTCCCCCCATAATTTGGCAAAGTCCAACCAATCCAAAGTTCTCCATAGGTCACGCGGCAAGCGTCTGCAGGTGTTGGGATATCCGTTACTTCTCCGAGACAGTGACCTTGAAGTGCTGTAAACATCTTGCCTTTCTCACCAAAAGGCCCTCTCACTCCAGTACTCTTCCCCACCATCAGCCCAGCTCCCCCTCCCCCTGTTACTATGGCAGTCGATTGAGATAAGAATAGATGAAGAAGAAATTAGAGGCTGACAACACCTTTGGGACAACCATGGCATGGATGACTGAGAATCCCCATGGAGATTTAAATTTTTAATTAAGTCTTGGGGGTCTGTAGCCATAGTCCATGGACCCAAAATTATTTAAAGCAGGTCTGTAGTGAAGAAAAGGTTGAAAACCATTGCACTAGAAAAGCTGAAGCCAAGAAATTAAATGCTCTGTATTTCAAAGAACAAACTGAGGTTCTGTTGCACTACACAGTCATTGTAACAGCAGAGCAACTGATAACAGAAACTGACTGGTACTGAAGGAATGTGTCAGAGAAAAACAAGATACATAGCACCAGTGCAAAGTGACCGCAGCGTAAGAGAACAGTCATAGATTGCATCAAAGCAAAAAAAAAAATGGATAAAGATACACAGACATGATGATAGGGAAACATGTAGGTTTTAAACCTGAATTGTTTTTAATAGGTATAATATCAGAAAAATGGTAAGAATAGTATGTATTTAATATTACATGTCTTAACAAGGAGGATTATATTCACACAATCCTGGAAAAATGAAGATATACTGCAAGATGAAGAGAGTCAAGAAGATACTGGATTGTGCAGAAATGGATAAATTGAAAATTAAACAGAAAGACGATGTAGAATATTATCAAACATGGAATCTATTTTACCAATGGTTGGAAAAAGCGGGTGGAGATTAAGAATGTAAATTTGTATTGTTAAGCAAATTAAATACTCAGACAACATGATGTTTATTAAGCACTAAGAAATGTAGTCTATTAAATATAGAAAATCAATTTAAAAAAAGAGAGAGAACAGTTAAAGCAATCTCCCAGAACAGGAATTGCTCATAACACAGTAGCAGCTATTCAGCAGCAGGTCAAGAATGTGAAGAGCTGAAGAGCACCTGGTCCAGACATGATCCACACTGCTAACTAAAGAAACTAACAGCAATGCATAAATGCCTAGCAACACAGCTGAACCAGCAGGCTCTCATCTTGGTGATAGGCTAACACAAGAAGGACAATGCTGATTATGAAAGACAGCCACTGGTGAATAGCACTGTCCAACTACCAGCCAATAAGCTACCATCCCAGAACATAGAAAGTCCTATTAAATATCATAGACACTAAACTACAGAACCATATGGCAAGTACATGAGTACAGAACAAAAGGGCATTGAGAACAACACTAGATGCTCATCAATCTCTCAAGTCTCAAGGTCTAGGCAGATCAATCTAAGCACAGCCTGAATTAACTTTAAGAAAACATATGATTCAATGCCATATATATATAGATCTGTGAATTCCTGAGGCTATACAAAGTCTAATTCATTCATTCATTGAATTCATTTGAATTGTGGGTTTTTAATTAAGTCTTAAACTGAATTTTAAATGTTGTTTTAAATTATTAGCCTTCATTTAATTATTTTAACTGACTTTTAATTGTATTTTGTATCTTGTTTCCTGTTTTTTATTGGCTGTTCACCGCCCCAAGTCCCTAGGGAGAGGGGGCGGTATATAAATTTGATTAATAAATAAATAAATATAGGACACCAAGGACTCAGAAACATATTTAAGAACTCAGTGGGGATGGAAAACAATACTGGAAATTAACTCAAGACAGCTCATACAAGTAATAATCAGGTGCCGTTTATACCAAAGTACCATATGCATTGTCCCTGCTGCTCTTTGCATTAGCTTGAACCCCCTTAGCCAGATACTCACAATGATTTGATATGTATATCAGTTCAAAAGTAGAACTACTATGAGCCACCTCTTCTACAAGGATAAATCTCAAGCTATATGCTAAGAGTAAATGAGACATTGACTTAATGATCCTTGGGTCTGGCATACATCTTCCACAAGAACATTGAGATGTCATTTGGACCAAGAAAGTGTGGGCACAGGGTAGCTAAGAGAAGGAAAATAGTTAAGACTGATGGAGTGGGATTACCAGTAGTCTAGCTACAGGTACCTTGTTATCCAGCAGTCACATTGTCTCATGATGAGGAGGCAAAAAAGACAGCAATATCCAAGTATCTCCAAAGCATAAGAGCCAGCTCAATAGGAAGAATAAGATTCGTATCATCAATATGTATGCCCTGCCTGTCATCAATTACCTTGCCGGTGTAGTAAACTACACTACTGTAGTGTACTGGTGTAGTGAGCTAGTCAAAGAACATGGAAACTGGTCATGTGAAGATCCAGAAACTCCTCTATACAGCTTTCCATCCCAAATCCAGCATCCAGAGATTGTATACCAGTTGGAAAGAGAGCTGGAAGGATATAGTGAATGTCAAAACTACTGTCCTAGATGAGACCTAGAGCATCAGGACAAAATAAGTTGGCATCCAAAGATGAGTTGCTGAGAAAATGACTCAAGCAGCAGAAGACACGGCAGGAAGATCAAACACAGGAAGTGCTATGGCAAGACAAGGTGGGGTGGGATGTACCAATGATATATAACTGAAGTGGAAAACATTGGGAAATCCTACCAGTGGCTGGAAAGGCTGAACTAAAATAGAGGCACTGATCATAAGTACAAGAACTGGCACTAAAGACACATACATAGAAGTAAGGGTCTGCCACATTAGACAGGACCCAAGTGGTAGACTATGCAAAGAGATGTCACAGTCCAACATGTTTTGGCGTGGTGTAAAATGCACACAAGAACAGAATACACTGAATGGCATAACCAAGTACCTGGCATTGTGTACAAGAATAGCTGCACAGTGTATAGGTTGCACAGTACTTTGGAATAAACTGCTGATCCAGATAGAAGACTCAATAGGAATATCAAACAAGAGGATGGAATTGAAGGGATTGAGATTAAAAAAAAAGATATAAATTGCAGGCATTTGCAGATGACCTGGTTTTTATTTTAGAAAATCCACAAAAATCAGGACCTAAACTGACAGAAAAGATAGAAGAATACGGGTGGCTGGTTTAAAAATGAATAAAGAAAAGACCAAGATGCTGGTTAAGAATCTAACTGCCACACAAAAAATAGACTTAGTGAATGAAATGAGTATTCAAATAGAGAAAACAGTGAAATGTTTAGGAAATTATTTAACAGCACGATGTGGAACAATTAAAGGAGATAACTATTATAAATTATTACAATCAATTAAAGTAGACCTGGAAAGGTGGAATCATTTACAGTTATCATTGATGAGTCAAATAGCCACTGCAAAAATGAACATCTTACTGAGATTATTATATTTATTTCAAACAATACCAATAAAATTGGATAAAAATATTTTGATAATCTGAATAAAATGGTAATGAATTATATCAGGCAGGGAAAGAGAGCAAGAATAAAGTTTAAATTATTACAAGATGCAAAAAACAGATTGACCTTTGGATTACCAGATTCTGAATTGTATTATCAGTCTGTATAACTTACCTGGCTGAAAGAATGGATTGACTTGAGAAATATAAGATTATTGTCATTGGAAGGGCATGATTTACAACTGAGTTGGCATGTGTTTCTATGGTATGGGAAGAATAAGATACATAGGTATTTCCAAAGACATCGTGTTAGAAATGTGTTATGGTTAATATGGGATAAAATAAGGCGACAACGCTATTTGAAAATGCCAGTCTGGCTTTCCACAATGGAAGCACTAACCCACTCAAATTTGGTGGATCTGGGAAATATTGTTAGATATAAAGATATTTTGAATTTAAACAGGGAGCTCAAAACAAAACAATTAAATGCACAAGGGATTTACATGCCTTGATATACACAGATGAAGATACACAGATATGAGAAAGATATGAGAAAGATGTTAAACTATATTTTTATAAAGATTTTATAAAGATTTAACAGAATTAGATCAAACAGTGATGAGAACAGATGAAAAACTCAAAAAGAAGATATATAATTACTTACTAAGTAGGAGGTTGGAGGAGGAACAGATTAAGGAAACAATGATTGCCTGGGCAAGAAATTTTGGCTATACAATTGAATTGGAAAAATGGCAAAAATTATGGGATAGAAACAATAAAGCAACCATGTCCATGTCAACAGTCTATAAATAGAATTTATATAAGATGTTTTATAGATGGAACTTGGCACCAGTGAGGCTGGCAAGAATGTTTAAAGATAAGTTGGCCAAATGCTGGAAATGTTATCAGACATTTGGGTCCTATTACCACATGTAGTGGACATGCCCAAGACAAACACATTTTGGACAAAGATATACACGTGGCTGGAGAGAATGATTAAGCAACATATAGACTTAAAGCCAGAAATCTTCTTATTGGGCATTATACTAGAGAACTATAGCAAAGAAAATGTTTACTTGATTTTACATGTATTAACAGCAGCTAGAATTGTATTTGTACAGAATTGGAAGCTTGAGGAAATCCCAACAGAGGGGAAGATGATTTAAAAAATATTAGATTATGCGGAAATGGATAGATGGATGAGGGAAATCAAAGAAAAAGAATTAAGTGAATTTTATAAGATACGGGAAGCTTTTTACCAATGGCTAGATAATAGAAATAAGAAACAGATATATAATGAAAATAAGATATAATTGTAAAGTAATGTGTTATAGCAAAGTGAATGAATGAATATAAATTTTGAAAATGATAATGTGCGACATGGCATGATATAATATTATGGTTATATTATATCCCAATATAGGGTAAATATAGGCTGTATTGGAAAGCATGTTTATTTACCCAAGTGGCTTACAAATTGATGGATGATATGCAGGTCTAGGTTTATTCGGGTCTTTTCCTGTGTAAGTTTGAGAATCTTTTCGCAATGTTTTGTCGAGATCCCACTCGCTATCTTCAGGCTGGTGCCTTCTGCTTCATGCCAGTGCAAGAAGATTCCACTGCTGCCTCTTGATTAATTGATGGAGTTAATGTTGGTATAAAGGGCTGTGTAATGGCCTTGCGAGTTCTTTTGTTGTGGTGTCCTTGGTCCTGCATCAAAATCTTTTGGGTCATTACTTCTGGGTTGTTATTGTAGTAGGATTTCGCTGAAACGTTGTGAAGAGATTCTCAAACTTACATAGGAAAAGACCTGAATAAACTTAGACCTGCATATATACAGTATATATGGTTGGCTGCGCTGTTGCCTCTTGATTAATTGATGGAGTTAATGTTGGTATAATGGGCTGTGTGATGGCCTTATGAGTTCTTTTGTTGTGGTGTCCTTGGTCCTGCATCATAATCTTCTGGGTTGTTATTGTAATCTTCTGGGTCATTTGTGTCTTGATCTCTTTTCCATTAGCCTCTTGTATTCTAACAGCCTGGGTAATGTCCTGAGTGAGTGGCTGTGATGTAGCATTCTAGGCTTTGGTCTGGCTTTCGGTTTGAGGTCTAGGTCTGCGTTCTTGCTGTGTGTCAGCTTGTTTGGCTTTGGGGTTGGGGGATGCGATGCGACAGCTAGTGAAGCAGGATGGGTTTGAGCCTGGGTCTGGAGCGGGGGATTGGCGGTGGTGTCCTGTGTTGTTTTGGGTCTGGTGTTGCTTCTCTGTAATCCCCGGGATCACTGGACCCATAGTCGTAGGGTTAGCATGGTGGAAAAAGTGGAACCTGGATGTGAACTGGGACAGAGACAAGTGGTGGTTGCAAAGAGAAGCCACTGACCAGCAGAGGCTAATGAAAGTGTTAAGAGCCAGCCACGTACCTGTGGCCAGGATAGTGAAAATGGAAACAGTAATACACTAAAGGGAGGCTGTGAACTAGAGCAGCTGATTCCACAAGAATATCATGGCCTAGTGCTGTGATGGTGAACCTATGGCACGGGTGCCACAGGTGGCACGCAGAGCCATCTTTCTGGGCACACAAGCTGTTGGCCAACTTACCTCCAATGGAGCATGCACATGTGATTGTGCATGCATGCATGTGCAATTGCAGAGACCCAGATGGTCTTCAGGCCTCTGCTGTGCATGCGCATGATTGCAGCAGGAATCCAGCTGATCTTTGGAGCTCTCCTGCGCATGCACACATGATAGCTCATGTATATGTGAATGCCTACATGCAGTGTGCATGCATTGCATGTGCAAAAGCTGCATGCATGCATAGATGGAGTGGTTGCACATGCAGCACATGTGGAAGAGCCACATGCAAGTGTGGATGGCATGCACAAAGTGCGTAGTTTTCAGCACTCGGTAAATAAATGGTTCACCACCGCTGGCCTAGTGGATGTCTTTAGTGAAAAGGTATCAGACATTCTACCACCCCACAGACCCACAGACTGCATGACTGAAATCATGCAGCAGAACAGGTAAACACAGCCTGGGGAAGTGTGGCTGGGAAGGGTGGTCTATCTGTGCCTGCCCGACCTCCAGCTATAGCCTACCCCCATCCGATTGTCTTGCCCTGCAGCTGGCCCTATAGGTCGACAACTGTAGCAAGTGCAACCCTCCTTGCAAAAGAATTCAGAAGAGGGCGCTGGAGAGAAAAGGGGGCAGGAAAGAGCCGGGATGGCTTACCTTTCCTCTTGGAATGCCACCTCCACTTAAACTTGCCTTTCAACTGACCACCGGCTTAGCTCCTCCAGAAGCTCTGCTGCTCTCCAGCAGTGAGGTCATGGTTCCTGTCCAGTAACAAGAGTAGTGTGGGGGCCAGCTGGACGGAGCGCCCCTTCCTTCTCTTGCCTCGCCACTCTGGCTGCTTTCCAGCCACGAAGAACCAGGCTTCTTCCAACAGCAGTGCTGGGAGCACGTTGTTGGTGAGTGGAGCGACGCTGCTACTGACGCAGATCGGTGAGAGGAAAGTGTGAGAGCAGTGAAAGTAGGGGAGAGAGTATTAGGACACCCTAGGATGCCCGCTGGGGTCCTCCATACTACTTTCACTTCAACCTGAGAGTTCTTGCCCTCGCACACAGGCATTGCCAATCCTGAAGAAAGCGTGTTGAGTGAGGGCAAGAGCTCTTGGACTGAAGAGAAAGCAGCGTGGAGGAACCCCAGCGGGCATCTTTGGATGTCCTAATACTCCCTCCCCCTACTGCCACTGCTTATTTCCCCTGCCATATCTGCAGAGAGCGAGATTCCTTTTGATTTTCTTTTCCTACCGCCGGTGAGGTGCTGCCTCCCTCTGCCTCCTTTTGCTCATTTTAACCAAGTGTCCAATAACAAAGACCACTGATTTATGCTAAGCATGGAGAAATATTTCCTTTTTAAAGAACTGTTTGAGCAATCTGAAAAGATTGTTGGGCAAGATTTTAGCGGAAAAGTCAAGTTTGAGGATTGCCTTTGTTTGTTTGTTTGTTTGTTTGTTTTAAGCTGCTAAAGGCAGGAAGGGTCGGCCAAGTGCGTTTGCGGTTTGATTTATTTTGGCTCCGGGATTAACAATCCAGGAAGAGGCAAAAGGGTTGGGAAGGCTTCAACCTGGGGCAGAAGAAAAATACCGGCAAGAACGTTCCCAGAACCAAACTCTATAAACACTGAAGACCCGAGCTGCGCTATGCAAATTGGGAGGGGGGCGTGAGACTTCCCTTTGCCCCACCCTTGTGACCGGGGAGCTGATTGATCCCCGGGAGGTCGAAGAAAGACGCCAGATGCTGGACGGGTGCCCAGGAGTGCAGGGAGTGCTGAATGAATGGACTATCAGTTTGACTCAGCATAAGGTACCTTCCTCTGTTCGATCCAATGATCCGGATAGGTAGACGAGCCTATCAGCTGTCTGTGGCTCAGTTCTAGAGCTGTCAGCCCAAATGGGAGCCTGAATTTGCAAGCTGACAAGGAAGGGAGGGAGGGCGGCAGGAGGGAGAAAGAAAAGAAAGAAAGAAAAGAAAAGAAAAAAGAAAAGAAAAGAAGCGCGCCAGGCTTTCTTTGGGGCTGGCTGTTTTATTTCGAGAAATAACAGCAATTGCAAGGTTGCTTTAGTGAAATCAGCTCTTTTTATTTACAGGATCAGTCAGAACAAGAATGAACAGTTGTGACAAAACCTCTATTTATACTATATACAAGTGTGTGGAGTAACCAATCAGAGAGCAGGATTCTCCCACTCTCTGA
>JAEANM010009004.1:0-16626 GCA_017656035.1 Myanophis thanlyinensis
GGCTTGTTGAAATAAATGGGTTTTAAGGGCACGTCGGAAACCCCGGAGATCCGGAATAATGCGAATCTCTGGGGGGAATTCAATTAAAAATTAAATTAAGATTTTTAAAAAGTCTTCTTCAAAGACACGAATCAAATGCCAGGTATTCCTTAATTTAGAAGAGTGAATAGAAAACATCTCATCTTTAAACTCCCAAGATTATCAAACTGCTTTGCAGCTTTGAATGAGCAATGAGCAATCAGCTGTTGGGTGTAGCTTCCTCTTTCTCTGTAATGAAGATTTCAGTCTAGTCAAGCCAACAACTATAATCTATGTCATCCAAGCCAAACTGGGAAGTCAGCCTAAATTGTAAAATGTCAAAAGGTCTGTCAAGAGGCCCATTTTGGAAAGCTTTGCAGAGATTTGTGTTTGATAGGTTCATTTTACGTGTTATGTGTTTCTTCTAGTTCTGTCTACGGAACCGCACAACCGTACATATGTACATACGTGTTTTAATCTAATCTTGGAAATAAAAACTGGGATAATTTTTGATGCTATCGTTTAGATATTGACTATTATAGGAGATACAAAATTAATCTCAAAGGGAGGAAACATGATTATACTGTTCCCACTTGTTCTCTTTTTTTCCACCTAAACTTCGCTCCTTCTGACCTCAAGGGATGTGTGAACAGTGTGAGCTGTGAAATAATCTAGTGAAGAATATGAGGCAGGTAATTGTCTGTAAAATAGGATATCTGCTTACTCAATTTTCAGGGCTAATCACAATTCATATTTTTAGAAATTACAGTGATAGAAGAACAGGGCAAAATTAAAAAAAACACAACTATATTTTAAAACTGTAAGGTAAAGGTAAAGGTAAAGGTAAAGGTTCCCCTTGCACATACGTGCTAGTCATTCCTGACTCTAGGGGGCAGTGCTCATCTCCGTTTCTAAGCCAAAGAGCCAGCGCTGTGTGATGACGATTTCATGGGCATGACTAAATGCCAAAGGCGCATGGAGTGCTGTTACCTTCCCAACCAAGGTGGTCCCTATTTTTCTACTTGCATTTTTACATGCTTTCGAACTGTTAGGTTGGCAAAAGCTGAGGCAAGTAACGGGAGCTCACTCCATTATGTGGCGCTAGGGATTCAAACCGTCAAACTGCCAACCTTTCTGATCGACAAGCTCAGCATCTTAGCCACGAGCCACCACGTCCCCTTTTTTAAAACTGTACTACGAACTAAATCAAAGGGATAGCCAACATTTTGGACTAATAGTGATCTAGTGTTGTTACTTTAAGGATAATCACAAGAATATGCTAAACTGTGTTTATCTCTTCCATGCTAAACAACAGCAATATAGTTCAAGGCTAAGGCCAATAAACAAAGGGCAGCAATTACTTCCTATCTGTTTCTCAGTCTAGATCAGCTGAGCTGTGTGTGTATATCACACCTCCTCTTTCCAGCTTCTATTTCTGTATACAGTATATAAGCAGTCATGTGGGCATGTGAACAGAGAGATCTGGTGATAATCGCCATGGTGTCAGATACTTTTAAAAAGAAAACTATCGTGCATCAGGTACCACTGAAAAATATTAAAATAAATTTTACTCTTTAACTATTCTAGAATAAACTCTACATACTTAAAATAAAAATAAACTATAAAAATAAAATAAAAGCCGAAATATCCTTTGCACAGTTGCTGATGCAAACAATGGAACTAATTTACAAACAATTGTGTTTTGGTCTGCAGTTCCAAAAATAAAGACAAATTTTGAACGCACAATATCGGGGTTAAGATAGGATCACTGGTCTTTGCCCATTGCAAGCTTGCATCTGTAAGTGCGCATGTAATCACAGGAAATGGGACCAAAACTACTGCTTTTGTTGATAAATCTAATCTCAAAAGACTTTCAGAATCTGTAAAATCTTAAAAGTTATTTCATGACTGAAATACAGGCAGAGAATTGGATGGATTTGTGTCCCGGTTTATGATTCAAATACTGCCTTATCCTTTAAGAAGGTGGAATAGATGGAGAAATGTTGAATAGGCCAAGCTCAGCCAATATTTCATAGTTAAGCAACCCAACTAGACACTACCACTAGCGCTGTATCTTTTTATAGACTTTTTAATTTACTTACCTCCGTTAACATTAACATCTTACCACTAAATCTGCTTGCCAGATTGCAAGTTATTTACTCCACATCCTTTAAGCTTCTTTTAAATCTAATGCAAGACCTTGAGATAAGTCTTATGAATCCAAGAGGCAGTTCCTTTTGACCTTCAAAGCCTCTCATTGGGTGGGGGGCTGTGATCTTGAGGAGGGAAACCTGGGGAAATGGTAATATAATCCAGTTATGCCTTTCACTATCAAAACAAAAGCCAGGCAAATCTTCAGACACATAGTCATCCACAGATACAAAGTCCACTTATGTTGTTGCTCTCCTGACTTCTGAACTCTAGATCTCGGCCATCAAAACAAATGCTTTGGAATCACGTTGCATTAATCACAATGAGAAATGAAGCGTCATTTGTTTATTCTTTTGTTTTTGAGGCTGCCTTTTGATTGTTTCCTACACTGTTGATTTGAGGTGCTAGAGACAATTTTGTTTTTCAAGGTTCAGGTCTGTTTCCTCCATAATTACTCACTAGAATTTTCATTTTTGAACTAAAAATATGGTGCGTTCACACTGATGTATGTGTGTACATGAATGCTGAAATACTATCTCCTTCTTCGTTATCATATTTTTATCAATAGAAATAATTATTTATTTCTAAATAATTATTTCTTGTGCAGTTCACAAGTCAAAACAATATGCTCTGATCAGAATCTCTATCAGAATATAGGCTACTATACCACAAATTGTGGATATATTTTAAATTTCTGATAGATGGTTTTAGGAAGGTGATATCATTCTAATTTAATACTGCAAAGTTGTATGTTCAGACAGGTCAGGACTTAGTGAATCTGACAATGTTGCTGATTAGTGCTTTAATATAAATCTTGTCAAACTCACCAAGTATTTTGCTTTCATTCAGGAGATTGTCTCATTGCTTTTAAAAGTTGCATTCTGAGTCACTAGAAAGAGCTAAAAAGAGAACTGTGAAGAAATGAAATAAGAAAGACAGTAAGGGACGAAGCAACAAGTAAAAGCTTTGTAGAAATCTTATGACATTGATGACTTCTTGGATAAGAGATGAACAACCAATGACTTAGGGCTCCATCTGGCTCCTATAACCTACATTAAAACAGATGAAAATAATACAAAAATTGGGAGGAAATCAGGCTAATGGAGGCTGTGTGAAAAAGGATTGAAAGCAATGTGAGTGTGGAGTTGATAATCCAGCAGTGAAATTTCTAGAGATCCCAATAGCTGTATAATTCAATAATGGCAAAAGTTTAATGGCTGATTGATTGCAAATAAAGAAGAACACTTTTCTTTTCTCAAAGCCTTTCAGCACTATCACCTAAGCATGGCACAATGATTCACTAAGAACATTTCTATTGTGTGGTGGGCTGCAATAGGCAAGAACAGACCAGCATAGATACAACAGGATTTATCGACTCAACTGGAACGAAGGAACAACAGGCAAATGCCTGTAATTTATACTCTGGGCCCACAGGGCCTCAACCAATCATAACACTTGAAAAAGCCCGCCCAAATATGAATGTTCTAAGTTTCCCTCCAAAACAGTTGAAGTTAACAGTTAGGGTCATCCAAAGGTTACTTTAGTAGGGCTTAACACAACTATATGAATCAACTATGTGAATTTTCATGGGCTAAGATGTTCTCCAAGAACACAGCTAATACTGAGAAGCATTATTTCCTTGTTCTCTCTCACTGAAACTTAAGCGTCCTTTGAACGGGACACATGCGTTGGACAAGGCTGGGTGTACTCAATATAGGGACTGCAGACAACATAGTAGGAAGCTACATAGTTTATAGGTAGCTACCAGGATTATGAATTGTACTTAGACACCAACTAGCAATCAATGCAGTGCTGTTAGCTTGGTGCTATATTAGTTTGGAAACTATCAATCAATCAGAATAGAGCTGGACATTGGAGATCTTCTAATCCAGCCCCCTTCTCGAGCAGGAGACTTTATACCCATGATGGCAAACCTATGGCACGGGTGCCACAGGTGGCATGCAGAGCCATCTTGTTGGGCACACAAGCTGTCAGCCAATTTACCTCCAGCTGAGCATGCACATGAAATTGCGCATGCACGCATGCACAATTACAGAGACTCAGCTGGTCTTCAGGCCTCCACTGTGCATGGGCACGATTGCAGCAGGAAATCCAGCTAGTCTTCAGACCTCTCCTGTGCATGCGCACGCGATTGCTCATGCGTGCGTGAGTGCCTGCATGCATCGCATATGCATTGCACATGCAAAAGCTGCATGCATGCACAGATGGTGCAGTAGCACATGCAGCGCACGTGGAAAAGCCGCACGCAAATGTGGATGGCAGACGCATAGTGCATACTTTTCGGCACTCGGTAAGTAAAAGGTTCACCACCACTGCCCTATTCCAACTCACGTCATCATAGTATTGTCACATGATGTATCGGGACTTTCCCCCCCCTTCATTAAACCAGGCAGGGCCGGGGCCATCATGTGACACATCTGGCCCACAGGCCATGAGTTTGACAGCCCTGCCCTATACCATTTCAGACAAGTGACTTCTTCTTAAAAAGCTCCAGTGAGGAAACACCGATCTGGTCCTCTGCTGGGAGCTGGGCTACAGCTTCCAAGTGGTCTCCAAAAGCAGCATACTACAATAATCTATCCTTGAGAGGATGAGGGCATGGATGACCCTTTCAAGGGTAGCCTCTTTCAGGCAGCGAGTTCATGAATGTATCTTGTTAGTTGCTAATGTCCAATACTTGTCAAAGGCCTCCATAATCCTGCCTTTTTAGCTACAGCTGCACTGGAAGGGTCACCAAGTCAACTGAATTTGCTCCTTTCAAATAACAGCTATGGAGTCAGTTAAGACCCACCTGGTTATTCCTGGACAAACAGCACCCCTAACTTGCTTTGTTCTGTTAGAAGAAATGTCCATCTGGGTTTGGTTCCAAGTGGGGATAAAGATCCTGGAAACATGGAGGCTATTTGGAAAGATGGCTTATTGGTGAACCACATGGTTTGAGGTCCCTGGCAAAAAGGCACACGGGAGAGAGAGAGGGATAGATTTATATCCTCTCTTGGGCTATGACTTTGCTTCTTGTTCCTGTGCCAAAGGGCATGTATCATGGTTGGTTGTAGGCTCCCATGTGGCCATGGATCATGATTCAAGTTTGGTTGAAGCTTTCGGGCTTTGTTTGTGCCATGTGGTGAGTTGGGTAATCCCATCATGTCCTGAGGGTGAAGGTCTTTTGTGTTGTAAATAAGCTGGCTCAGTCTTTTGTCTTGTTGCTGCTGGGGGGGAGGAGACACAGGGAGTTGAGGCTTTGACTTTGTCTTTAGAAACTTGTTTCTCCTTTAGGGAAAATATATTATTCTGCCTTTTTAGTATTTCCAAGAATATTTCATTTTCCTAGGAGGGGTGGGTGCTAATTTCCTACAGTTCCTTCCCACTGAGTAATGGTCGGGCTAATCTCACCCTTCTTAGTCTAGCTTGCTAGTGCTATGTTTATTAACCCAACCTAGCCCACTCTCTTAATGTTTTGACAGTAGACACTCTGGCTGTGGTTACAGGCATATGGTTTGTATTTTTAATGAGCTGGAAAAAAAATCTGAAAAAGCTCTATCAAGGACATCTCCCCGAGATCACAACAGTTGCTTCAAAAAGGCCTCTTGCTTTATCCTACTCCATTTGTATGCAGCACGGTATACACACACACAATCAAACAGGAACGAGACACAACAAAGTGTGAGTGTGCAACCAATCATCATGCTACTCAGGGAGGAAAGTAGCCAATCAGAAGCCCGTGCTGGTGTTTCTAAAATAAGCAAGAAAACAGGAGAGCAGAACAGACGTGGTAGCTGAGCTTCATAAATCAAATTTCCCTGCAGTGATGGAGCCATGATGCAATTGAAGAGGCAAACAACGTTTCCTCATGAATCTATTCAAACGTTTTCAGCTCTACGTTGCAACTTCTCACGGCACAAGACTTTTCCTAAAGCAGATGTTCCAGCAAGCAGGGTCTGTGAAGAGAATATAGCAGGTGGTTTATTAACTCCCAGCTCTCCAGGGAGTTGCTTTGGCATCTTACTTTAATAGTCAGTGTAACTCTAGACATATTGAGGGAACATTCCTGATCCTGTGGCTACATTCTTCTTAGACCTTATCCAGGACTGGGCAAATCTTGAGTAGCTGTAGACCTGACGTTTATTTTTTGCAGGGGGTGGAACAGACAACAATAGGAAAATCAGTGGGGCTGTAAAATCTGTTATTTTCACTACCTGGGATAATTTTTGTTTAACTCTATAAGTCTACTTTGAAAGAAAAGAACACCAGTATGTTGAGCTCTATTTGTTTATGTGTTTATGAAATGTATGAAATTTATTTGCCACTCATCTTGTATTCAACGATTCTGGACATCTTACAGCATAAAATCTTTAGAACATTAAAAAAATATTAAAATCGCCGGTCATAGAACGCAACAAAATTATTAACTTGATACATTGATACATCCCTGTGTTTTTTTGATAATAAGACAATAAGAATTTACTACTGTCATCTTGATTCTTTTTTAATGTCATAGTTAAGTCCGCAGCAGGGGTGAAATTCAGCAGGTTGTAGCAGGTTTGCTAGAATCGGTAGTAAATTTTCTAAGCAGTTTGGAGAAACGGTTGTTAGAAGAAATCTCCTTTTGTTTTTCCCCACTTTACAGGGTTAATCCTGTCAGGAAGGCAGGAAAGAAACATCCTGGTGTTGTTTCCGGCCTAATCTTTATTGCCCTGCTTACAGAAAATGTCCACCCAGTCACATGACCCCCTCAGCCACACCCACCAAGCCACGCCCACAGAACTGGTAGTAAAAAAATGTGAATTCCACCACTGGTCCGCAGGCTTGGAGATCACTAGCAATCTCCTATCAAATGCTTTTTTTCCTTTTCCTTGTTTAATTTTTTTATAGTTTATTAGCTGCTTTTTTTTACATGCTATACATGTTACTCTTTTTTTTAATTTTTATAAAACATTTTTAAAATAAAATAAAATAAATGCTAACCAGATCCAACACTGCTTAGTTTCTGACCCCTGACGAATTCAATCAGCTATTACCACTAAGGCTTATGCTTATTTTTGTTCTCTGTTTCCTACCTCCAAACAACGAGAAAGTTAAGTTCAATAGTACATTCAGAGGAAGTTAAGAGCTACACGCAGCTGTAAGGCCACAGATTTCAGAATGAAAAGAATAGACTTCTGACTGGAGAAATCAAAGAACTCATATAAATCCTCTGTGAATTGAAAAATGTTACACCAGAAAAAGATAGCAATAGGTATCCAGAACTGGAGCATCATCTTCAAAAGACTCTGGAAGAAGATAGTAGGAAATAACTTCAATTTTGTTGTTAAAGCAACCGAGATGGACGTGTCCACAAAGAAGTCAAGCTCATCTTGAAGGAAAAATACTCACTGTGGCATGTCGTGTTTTGATTCAGGTTCAGCTTGGTGAAGCTGGCTCTGTAGCCTTAAGTCAAATATATTTGCCCAACCCAACTTGCTCTACGGGATTGTCATGTAATTACAGTGGACGCAGTGTACTCCGTTTACATACAGATGTGAGAAACAAATAAAATTGAAAAAAGGAATTGATTGGTAAATTTTAAAATGCTGTTATATCTTTTTTTCTACTTAAAAGATATAGTTTAAAATTATTTGGTGGGACTGAATAATTAAATGCTACCGGTAGCTCTCCTTTTTAAAAAAAAAGAAAAAGAAAAAAGCAGAGTAGTTATTGTTACATTTCAGCATTTCGTTCGGGTCATGTCTAGAACTAAAATGTTCTCAAACTGAGGTTTTAATCAGAAGAGGTGGGACAGCTCAGACAATGCCTATGTTCTCTTTGTAAACCTCCCTACTTTCCAATCAATGTTTCCGTTTTCTTTTCTTAGTCCACCGATTAAGAAAACCAGAAACTATATGCAAGGTGCTGGCTTCTCATTCATATTGACATGGAAATTATTTCCACCGAGATGTAATCCTAAGTAAATCTGTTTGATCTTAGATTTTCAGTCTCTTCTCTTCATCATTGATGGGGAGAACAGCATTGGCAAAGGTGTTTTGTTTCTGTTTCATTAAGGTAAGGGAAATAATAGTAGAGTTGGAAGGGAACTTGAAGGTCTTCTAGCCCAACCTTCTGCTCAAATAGAAAACCCTGTATTACAGTGTTTCTCAACCTTGGTGACTTTATGATGTTTGGACTTCAACACCCAGAATTCCCCAGCCAGCTTTGCTGGCTGGGGAATTCTGGGAGTTGAAGTCCAAACATCTTAAAGTCCCCAAGGTTGAGAAATACTGCTATACCATTTCAGACAAATGGTTGTCCAATCTCTTCTTAAAAACCTCCAGTGTTGGAGCATTCACAACTTCTGGAGGCAAGTCGTTCCACTAAGTAACTGTTCTGTCAGAAAATGTCTCCTTAGTTCTATGTTGCTTCTTATTTCTTACTTTCCATCCATTGCTTCCTGTCTTTCAGGTCCTTTGGAGTATAGCTTGACCCGCTCTTCTTTGTGTCAGTCTAATGCTTCTTTTCATTAAGCTGCCCAATTCCTGCAGCCATTCCTCATATCCTTTAGCTCAGTGGTGGAATTCAAATTTTTTTTTACTGCCGGTTCTGTGGGCGTGGTTTGGTGGGCGTGGCTGGGGAGTCATGTGACTGGGTGGGCAGTTTCTGTCAGCAGGGCAATAAAGATCAGGCCAGAAACACCACCAGAATGTTTCTTTCCTGCCTTCCTTACAAGATTAACCCTGTAAAGTGGAAAAAAACAAAAGGAGATTTCTTCTAACAACCGGTTCTCCAAACTGCTTAGAAAATTTACTACCGGTTCTAGCGAACCTACTAGAACCTGTTGAATTTCTTTAGCCTCCAGTCCCCTAGTCCCCTTCGTTGCTCTTCTCTGCACTCTTTCTAGGGTCTCAGTGCCTTTTTTATATTGTGGTGACCAAAACTGGATGCAGTATTCTAAATGTGACCTTAGCAAGGCATTATAAAGTGCGGTACTAATGCTCCATTCCTCCCAAATTTTCCCTCCTCCCAACTGTGAATCTTCAGAGCAAACCAACTGAAATAGTAACTACTTATTTGTCTACCCGCACTGCACTTAGAGATAGATAGCTAGAGTGATTGATTTCAGGCTAATTAATAATTAACCCTATTAACGAATAACATTCTCCAACACTGAGAGTTAATAAGAATTCCTAATGGACACATATGGTTCTCCATGTTATGAAGTTAGATAATGTTGGAAATGAGCTGTGAAAAGTAATGAATTCTGAACCTGATAAAACGAGTAATGTATAGGGAGCCTCATAAAATATTTATTTTCTTTATTGTTTCCATTTCATTAATGGATCATACAGACATTTTCCATCTTCTGCCAGATGTCCGTTACATTGGGGGGGGAAGGGACAAGCTAGATGATATTCTATTAAGTTAAACAACTTTGTAGGCATACAATTAAATACAGCCAGAGGACCTACAGTATTAATCAGAAACTATTACTGGTACATGCAATCCAAATGTACCAATCATTATTATATAGATTTTTAACTGCAAGTGGCCTAGAGTCATTTTACTTTGAGATGAGCAACTATATAAATGTGTGCGTGCGTGCGTGCATGCGTGCGTGCATGCGTGCATGCATGCGTGCGTACATACATACATACATACATACACAGCTAAGTAAGAAACTGGTCAAATACTGTACATCAACAGACTCTGAATGTTCTCATTACAAAAATAAATTAATCCTCGGTTTAGATTGCCCAAATGCAAATATATTTTTAAAAACCAGTCTACAAAACTTTCCAGCAACACTTTAGCTTTCTAACAACATGCACCAAAGTTAGTTGTTTTAAATTTGAATACTGCAATGAATTAATACTGTAAATTATGCTTGCTGGGAAATTCTGAGAGTTGAAGTCTAGACATTTTAAAGTTGTCAAGGTTGGGAAACACTGCTGTAAATTATTCCTTTACTTGGGCAATTTTTCTCAAATGGTTCAGTTTGCGCATAAGCAATTTTCCCTCCCTTTGAGAAATGGACTTGAGAATTTGCTTTCTAGTATTCATAAAAGTGAGCTGTCACTTTTTATTGTAGTTAAACATTCATCAAAGGAACATAAGTCGGGAGAAGGTGGTGGTTTTTTTTTTTTTAATCTCCCTCTTTTCATTGGGCAATTCTTATTAATCGTTTAATTTTGTTCAGAGGAAATCATCTGTATGAATCCTCAGTTCTTAAACAAGGGTATTTCCAGCTGTGCATTTGGTTGGTTAGTTCCTTATTCAACATAGCAACTGACAGGCAGAAACGATTCTTCAATCAATAGTGAATAATAGTCATTATATTTTTTTCCACAATGCTTCAGAAACGCGTTCTGTTGGGATGATCAGTAGAATTGAAATAGTCACTATATAGTGCTAGCAAAGCCCCTGTTTCGGAGTGTCTTCCAAGATCGTTCTTGTTCTTGTTTGAGCCTAGTGGCATGTCAAAAAAAAAAAATTAATCACAAAATTGATACATGTTCTGAGGGGGGGAAATGGCATTTTTTTTCTCAGAAATCAATCAGCTACAGGGGTTCCGCAAACTTTCCTGTTTTGAGGACCAGCAAAGGAAGGGACATGGGATGGTTCCGCGAGAGTGGCCAGCAAGCATGCATGCAGCTATATTTGAGCGAGTAGCGTGCACATATACCTGCCGTTCACACAAATGGAGGACGCTTGCACACTGCTCACACAAGGGGGGGGGATGCATGTGCACATTTACTCATCATTACCACGGCCTGGTTGCAAACACTTCGCAGCCCTGAGGTCAGGATCCTCTGTGCTAAAAGAAAGCATAAAGCCCGAGGGTTGGGCCTTTATTACACTACTACAAGTTTCCAAACATCAATAGCATATCTTGTGATCAGAGAAAACAGAGCTGTTCTTCTGAAAGTCACAAATTGGAAGTCTGCAATAGGGTTGCCATGTCTGAGTTGCAAAAAAAATCCATATGACCATAAGACACCACCAAATAATTGAAGGTTTCCCTTTTGTTTTAGCTGCCATCTATCGGTCATTTGGGTTTCTGCACTTACCCTCCAAACCAGTGGTGGAATTCATTTTTTACTACTGCTTCTGTGGACGTGGCTTGGTGGGCGTGGCTGGGGGAGGTCATGTGACTGGGTGGGTAGTTTCTCTAAGCAGGGCAATAAAGATTAGGCTAGAAACAACACCAGAATAGTTTTTTCCTGCCTTCCTTACAGGATTAACCCTGTAAAGTGGAAAAAAACAAAAGGAGATTTCTTCTAACAACCAATTTTCCGAACTGCTTAGAAAATTTACTACCGGTTCTAGCGAACCTGCTAGAACCTGCTGAATTTCACCTCTGTTTCATCTGCAGTTCTGACGTCATAAGATGATTTGGAATAACGATTTAAGGATTTATTTGTTGTTACAATTGGCAGTCTGTATTGTTTATTATGTAAAAGTAGTCTTTATTTTTAAATGTGCTCACTTTACAACAGGTGAAAAAAAAAGTTTAATATGTGCAGGAAGGATAATACAATAAAATATACCTGAAGGCCAATAGGTCCTGGAGGACCAGGAAAGCCACGTGGACCTTCATCGCCTTTCTGTCCAAACATTCCTTGTTGTCCTCTTGGACCAGGCTCCCCATCACCTCCCTGTAAATTGAAACAGGTTTAATTGACTCAAAATGTAAAGTATGTACCAACAATTTCAGTTCCATTAGTTGTATAAAAAATACAGAGCTAGAAAATGGGGAAGAACTCCCTCCCCAGATTCTGAACCCGACTCTGTGAGCTACAAAAACATCTCATTGACTTCAGTTGCACTGAGGCAGTTTAACCATGCACAAGATTGCTCGCTTTACCTCATTCCTTGCAAATGATTCCATAAACTCCACCATGGGAAACAGACATTTTAAAAGGGTAAATAGTCAGGGGGGTTGGATGCTTGTCACAGAAATATCAAAAGTACCATTTATTAGCCAAGAGCAGTTTGTCTTGCTCAGGAGAAAAAAAAAAGCTAAATACGTGGATAATGGTGCTCTCTTTCAGAGTTATCTGAAATCGTTACATAATTTTCTTGATTAGATATTACCCTGGAAAATCCTAAGGGTTGCAATCCATAATAGACATCTGATTCACAAAGACAGAATTTTAAATGAATGCAGAATTAAGCAATGGGTTATGTACAGTACATGAAACACCTGTACAATGTGTAAAGCCATTGAAAAGGATGCTTTTGTGGTCAATGAAGAACCTTTGCCAAAAACATGTGTTTTTGCGTTGTCATGCTGATGAACAAAGGAAGCAGAATGATATTGATTTAACCCTGGAGCTTATGGTAACCTTGCAGGTATGTAGTCATAGAGTTCTGGAAGATTTTTTTTTTTTTAATATCCAGGTTTTAGGCTGTGTAAATCATTTTTAAACCTTTTCAATGAACAATGGGATTTTTTTTTTTAAATAGAAAAAGTTCTGAAGAATTCATTTGCAATATGTAACAAACAGGAAACTTACAGCTATTCCAGGAGCACCAATGGGACCCTGAAGACCAGGTGGTCCTGGAGGTCCCTGGAAGAAGACAAAAAGAGGGCAATGCTAGCATCCAAAATCATATAAATAGAGAATCTGTAAGATTGCTGTTTTGCATTATTCAAATATAACATGCATTACTTTATTTCTTTGAAGAGATGGAGCTTAAGATTTATTACATTCATTGAAGCAGACCAATGTTTTGGGGTTGCCTTTTTTTTTTTTTTTTGCATCTTCCCAAAGCATCAGTCTTGCTTTTTAATAAACAGACTTTAAGTACTCTAGCTTTTTAATTTATTCATTCATTTGCACTCTTCCTATCTTTGTCTTCTGCTGAAATGGCAGAGATTTTTTGCAGACTGCAAACACAATCTTCTTCTTCTCAGATTTAAACTATCAAATAAATTACAGGAGATGGAAAAAGAAAAGCAAATTCAACAGCTTAAGCTAAAGTTCAGCACGAAGAGTTAATGCAACCAAAAGAGTTAATGGAAAGAAAGGGAGGGAAGGAACTGAAAAGAACTAGTCTTTCAACAAGGACTTCCCTTTCCATATGGTCCATCACGTAGACTGACAGAAAGGGAATGATGACATCTTCCCCTAACCTTTGAAATATTGGGCCAGAAATTAAATTAAAGTTCTCCATATTGTTATAGGTAAAGGGCATTATCCCTAGTTAATTGATTTCAAATAGTCAAGCTTGGATAAATAAATAAAATGGAATTTTAAATGACAATAATATATTAATATTCAGTAAATAAGCCTGAATAATGTTTTTTTTATTTAAAATAATATTTTATTTTATGACATATATATTTCTTGAAAACAGTCCTTCCAGGTTGACTTGTTTCTAAGAAAGGTAAAACTAAACAAAGTTAGTTTTTAAATTTAAACACATCAGAGCACTCATATTAAAATGTGCTCATAATAACATGATGTTTATTGAGCAATGACAGTTAAAATGACAATAATTTAGTAACAATCCCTGAATGTGAAAATGATCCATGTTAGGTATATGACTCAGAATATCCAAAATTTGTGCATTGATACATATTCTGATTTATTGTTTGTGCAACACGATTGGCTAAAAGTACCCACATAGAAATAAGCTAATATGAAAACTAAGAAAGAGTAATTACACAAAAAGCACCTGTAACTAAATTAAATTAGCTACCTGCAGTTTTTACTACAACCCAGATGGATTTTATTAAAAAAAAATATTCTAGTAAATCTCCTCAAAGTAAAATTTGATTCCAAACTTTGTGAAACATAAATATAATACCTTTTCATATCCCTCTGAAATTTTATTTTATTAAAAAGTCTTTTAACCATTTTGCTAGAGATCAGTAGAATACAGATTATGGAAAATGTGACTAAAAAGTTATGCTGTTACTAACTTTTGCAATATTTTTCCAAATAAGGAAAATACATACTTTTTTTCCATATTAATACATTAATGTATAATAAACATATACGGAAAAGAGGAAAAAGCAAGGTGGGAAGATTAAACTTTATCATTTCTATAACAAATACATTATAAGAAAATATTTTAAATCCACTCCCTACTATTTAAATATGTCACCAAGATGCCCTAGGTGACTGACAAGCCTAAAAACATAATAAGGTATGCTGTCACCTAGTATTTCAACAGTCTGCACTCATAGAAAACAATGTGAAATACAGTGACAGCAGATAAAATTATTATAAAAAACAAATGATGAAGCGATAAAAGGAGCCTCATGTATAAATAACAGTAATTAGCTAGGGCAATCAACATGCTCTTCAAAAATAAATAAAAGTTTTCACAATCTGTTAAATGTCTAAAACAAGTAAGTCAAGGTAAGAATTGGAAGAAAATTTAGTGGAATCCTTTTATCCTGGTAAGTAGAGTGCCACATATAGTATTTATGAGTGTGACAAGCAGCATCTTATTTCTTGCTAAAATAGGAGAAATTGCAGGAATAATCTGGGGGAGAAATCCATCTCCATAACTCCAAAGTTCAGAAAGTCCAGCAATTATTGTCACTTCAGCAGCAAGGAAAAGAACTAGCTTTATTTGAGAATCTGATCAACCACAAAGATCTCTTGGAATAGTGGTAGCCCAGTGTCTCTGTAGATACTTCCTTTGGGGTTTTTCCAAGCTTAGGAAGATGTGCAACCACAAAGGTTATGAAAAAAAAGAAGCTTTGATCTGTCAAGGACAGACAAATATAATGATCATCAAAAAGCATTATCAAGAAATATGAAGCCCTTTTCCTTATTTTATTAATTAGAAATGTGAATCTTTCTGCAAAAAATAGACATTTTTCCTGCTCGTTGAGAATGTTTTTTTATACATTTTTTCATGCATTTATTTATTTTATTTATTGGAATTTGTCAAACAATAATGATAAAGAAATGAATATAAGAATAAAAAATAAAAATACAATGACAGGGATGATAGGCACATCAGTGCACTTATGCATGCCCCCTCTACTGTCCAAGTGGTTATGGTATAAGGTCCATAGAAGTCAGTTTATGACTGAAGCTGTGAAAATTTGTAGCTGAAACAACTGAATCAGGTAGAGCATTCCTGACTTTGACAACTCTATTACAAAAGTCATATTTTTTACAGTCGAGTTACGATATACATTAAGTCTGAAGTGGTTGTTGATGCGTATATTATTGCAATTAAAACAAAAAATAATATTTACAGGTAAAACATTGTTGCGTATAATTTTATAAGCAATATCTAGGTCTGACAGCAAGCGGTGCAGTTCTAAGTTATCTAAACCGAGAATTTTGAACCTGGTAGCATAAGAGATTCTATTGTGTACAGAAGAGTACAAGACTTTTCTCATGAAGTACTTCTGGACCCGCTCAGTTGTATGGATATCAGATATATGGTGGGGATTCCAAACAGTTGAGCAATACTCTAAGATTGGTCTAGCCAAGCAATAAAAAAGCAATATAGTAAAGGCAGTAGCGGGGGGGGGGGGGGATAGAAAGAGACTTACATTTTCTCCCTTGTCACCTTTACTCCCTTTTTGACCTGGTTCTCCAATTTCACCCTGTAATCAAAAGTAAGGTATTACATCTCTCTTGAAAGGACCCATTTCTTTGTTAACAGTAGTCAATACTGATCTACCTTCAAATGTCACCATATTATTCTCTCTGCCTTTGAGTGGCAACCTGAGGAGGGCAATTTTGGATTAATCAATCACATTTTGGTACGCGAGATTTGGCAACATATTGCCTGCTAAAGCTCAAAGTGCAACGTTCTTGCGATGGAATTTACTTTAACTCAATTTTATAACAAGGAAATGGCTACCTTTGTTTTACCCTCATGTCTCTTTCAATATAAAGTTACTGTAATTGTGGTTGACCAAAGGACAGGTCCTTTTTTCTATGTGTAAGGTTTTCATGATCAAAAACATCATATAAAAATATTGTTAAGTTTGTATTCAGTTGTTTCTCTCTCAAAATAGAAACACATAATCCCATCTCTAAGTTGTGAATAAGTGAAAAAGTTAGTAATTAAAAATAGATATCCATTTCATTTTAAATGACCACCTTTGAAACATAGTAAGATTTAATAAACCATTCTTTGAAGCTGGCTGCTTTGATTCAAACCTGGAAGCTACATTTTCCCCATTTTTGATTAAATCAGAAATGATAATTCATTAAAAAGTAGTGTGTACTATTTGGGGGTATATTGAGAAAGTAAACACATGGGTAAATGAGAAATGTAACTCCTATTTTATCAGCCTGAGGCCCACACCACCCACATCACAATCCTGCCCAAATATAAACAATGTTTTCACCTCCACTATATGGTGCTTACTCCCATCCCTTAAATCAGGGGTCGGGAACTTTGTCTCTTTCATGACTCATGGACTTCAACTCCCAGAATTCCTGAGCCAGCCATGCTGGCTCAGGAATTCTGGGAGTTGAA
>JAEANM010009005.1:0-16626 GCA_017656035.1 Myanophis thanlyinensis
GGCAGGTTTGGTGTTTGTTTGTTTGTTTGTTTTAAATATTTTGCCTGTGTGATGGATTGATTTATCCACCATAGTTCAGACCTTTTCCAGACATTCTGCTTTTCTGCCTTTTATATGAAGAACAAATTGGGAAAAATAGGGAAAATGTACCAACAGTTGAACACAAAGAAGAAGAAAAAATGCATCTTCAATCTGCTCAGAGGCTGCAAGCTACTGGCACAAGCCAGAAGATATCAGTAGTAGCAACAGCAATAGCAATAGCTCTTAGACTTATATACTGCTTCACAGTTCTTTACAACCCTCCCTAAGCAGTTTACAGAGTGGGCATATTTCCCCCAACATCTGGTCCTCATTTAACTGACCTCAGAAGGATGGAAGGCTGAGTCAACCTTGAGCCACTCAGAATCAAACTCTTGGTATGAGTAGTGAGTTAGCCTGCAATACAGCATTTTAACCACTATGCCACCACAGCTCTTAGTACAATACTAATTGCTTAGTAGTAAAATAAGAAGTTGATGAAAAATATGATAGGGTCCACATGGGATACCAAAATATGATTTAACCATGGTTTGTTAATTTATAAACACACTGACTGAACCAATCAAAATCGGTGGATTCTCACATCACATAAAAGTAAAATCAAATGTTACCGGGGAACATGTGAGCCCAGTCTTTAAGACTCCTGCTGGATTAGAACAAAGGCCTATACATAACATCCTCAATTTACAACCAGACCTAAAAATTGGTATTTATTATCTGGATTCAAAATTGCAATGGTCGCTCCTCCCACATAGTCATCTGATTATAGTTTGGATGCTTGGCAACCAGTTCACATTTACAGCCATTTGCAGTGTCCCAAAGTCACATTGCTTCAATTTCTGTCATTTTTTTCTAGAAACAAGTGCTATTTTACAGTTTATGGACAATGGATTCACTGACAATGGCAGTGTTTGCTTAATGACTATGATGATTCACTTAACAATTGTTGCAAAAAAAGTCATAAAATTGTATTGGTTGCATAATGATCCATTTAACAACTCTCATGACTTAAAACTGTAATTAGAATTACCTGTATAGTCTAGGATTTTGTTTGCCACTTTAATGCAAAATTTAATGTAAAATATCTCAAGATAGAAATCATTTAGTCCATCCTCTGAATAGTCAGTTGAATTCATTATTGAATTTATGTCTTATGTTTAAGGATGTCTAAGGATATTTACCCATGCAGTATGGCTGTTACTACTATCCTTCTCACCTTTTCCACTACTTTCTTCTATTGGTATCTTATGTTTATATTGCTTTGTTGTTTGTATGTACACTGAGAGCTTATGCTTCAGAGATAAATTTAATTACACTGGGCCAATAAAGAATATTCTAGTCTAGTCTAGTCTAGTCTAGTCTAGTCTTCTGAGATAAGAACAGTTCATACTGACCCTATTGAAAGTGTTCCAACTTTGAATTAGGTCATTCTGATTGAAAATTAGAAATTGAAATGGTCTGGAATGACAGTGGGCCACTCTAATAAAGAAGGATCAGATATTTCTGAAGTTAACCAAATTGCAAAATGAACTCCTTAAACTCAACATGAAAGAGACACTGGAGACTGAATGGATGGTCACCATGTCCAGCTGCCCACTATCCACTGCAGAACAAAGGAACCTACAAAAAGGACTCAACTATAATACAGGTGATGCCAATTTAAACATTTAAAACCACTAAACTCACCACAGAAGTCCAGGAAAACATTAGACAAAGTATCATTCCACAGATCAGAAGAAAACAAGAACAGAATCAACTTACAGCAGAAAATAAAGCAGCCTCCCAGAAATCTAAAAAGGGACCAGACCATCATCATCCTACCTGCAGACAAAGGCCAAACCACAGTTATTATGGATAGAGCACAAGACTTACAAAGAGCAAAAGAAATACAGTAGGACAAAGAAACATACAACCCAGTAAACACTAAAAAAATACAAAAACTAGACAACCAGATCAAGACAACTCTCAATGACCTCACTAAGAAAGGCCAAATTACCAAAGAGAACAGTGGCAGGCGAGAAGCAGCAGACCCATCCTCACATGCTTCTACAGATGTCCCAAAATACACAAACCAGGCATACCCTTCCATCCAACTGTACCACTAACAGGGAGCCCTATATACAGCATTGCAAAGGAATTAACAAAAATGCTTGGGCACCTCACAAGAGTAAGCCAACACTCCATAAACTCTCCACTACAGTCTTCAAACAATCAGGAATGTGACAACAATCCGGAACAGCAGAAGAGGGAAAAAGAGCATCTATACAACACATTTCAACAGAATGGATATCCATGCAACTTTATCAAAAACTCCCTGAGTACAACACAAACCTTAAAGAGGATTACACTGCAATACATCAAGAATATCTGAGAAACCACCAATAGACTATTACAACTACATGAAATCAGCGTAGCACACAAGTCAACTAAAGCCATTGAAAACGTCCTAAGAAGATCAAAAGACCCAACAATCCCAGAAGAAAAACAGGAGTCATCTAGAACAAACAAGGTAAGGACTGCATTATGTAGGACAAACAGGCAGAAGACTGGCACAATGCATCCACGCGCACCAAACTAGCAGTCAGAAGACATGATGAAAATTATTTAATATAACAACATATGGACAGATTTAACCATAGTTTACATTGGGAAAATGTGACCATTCTAGATCAGGGAATTTCTAGAAGCCTGGCATTCTGACAAATCAGCCATCAATAGGCACATACACATTCACAACATCTGTAGGCCATGCAAAAGAGACAATCAACCAGCCCAAAATGAACAAAAAGATTCCAGCACTTCTCCACCAGTAATCAGCACTCAGATCAGCATAGATTAACTCCAAGGTTAACTTCAGACCAACAATCAAATAAACAATACCCAATCAAGAAACTGCTGAAGAAGCCAACAGCAAACAGACCAACCAAAGAATCTTCACTAACTTTGACAGGCAAGCCACTAGAATACAAACCAGCAAATAGCACTCCTTATTAGCACTGATGATATTACAAGCAAGCTCAGAGAGCACCAATGAAAACAAGCAAGCTCAGAGAGCACCTCATGTCAATCCTGAGCTACAAATATTCTCCTTTATTAGAATTTTCTGTGTCTCAGTGCTGATTTAGTATTCATTTATATTTCTGCAACTTATAACTGGTAACTCTAGTTTTCCATACTTCTTTTTGAGATTTGATTTATGGCTTCATTTTGTTTCATTAACAACTCATTTTGAGAGATCATGTTAGGTAATAGTAGTAGTAGAAAACATTTTAACCTGATGAATTTCCTACTTTTAAAACTATGCTGGATACTAAAGCCATAATTTAACATGGACTTTATAAATCAATACAACACAGTCACTGTTGGTTTTAACATTATGAGAGACAAACAAACTCTCAAAAACCTGGTTTCTACTGTTTGTTTTTGCTTATACCTTTTGTAGTATCCCATTTTGAGGTAAAATAAATAGTCCAATACACAGGATAACTATTGTTCTAAATCTGTGATATTTGCTTCCATTTTTATATATCTGAAATTCAGCCAGATCGCACCACATTGCCCAAACTGATAGTAGAGATTTGAAATTGGCTCTACCCACCCACCCCTGCTCTTATCCTTCCTTATACAAGCTTCATTTTTTTTCTTACTTATCTGAATCAGCTGTTTGGAGTGTCTACAGAGCCTTCCTGATGATCCCCACTGCCTCTGGAGCTTCTAAAAGCAGTTTAAAGAGCTGCGCCACAGTGCGTTTGGCACGCATGCATGTGCGTCGAACCGGTAACAAAACCGGTTGGATTCCACCCCAGTTGGACAGCTTTTTTTTTTTGGCAAAGACAGCAGTCTGTTTGCTGCTAGGATCATGTGATATGCAACCAATTTGGATCCAGAAATGTTATTAACAACATCACTGCTAGAAGACTAGAGTACTATTTAAGGTGTATGGTGATGCAGAATAAAACTAGTTCAATCAAGAGTTCTCATTGTAGATTTAGAATATACAGAGTACAAGCCTACATATTGCTTTATATATTATTTTTAGTATATATTGCACTGTTTTTTTAAAAAAATTTAATCATGACTTTTTATATGTTTATAACACTGTTATATGCCACCCAGAGTCACTTCTCATGAGGTGGGTGGCCATATAAATTTGATAGATAAATAATAATATATCAAATCAAATTTTATTCATCACATACACAGTCATACATGGAACAAAATGCAGTGACATGCATATGCGACTATAGATAGTAGAGCAGGAGAATAAATATATAAAAAAAGAAGTACACAATTCTGCAATAAAAGGAAGAAATGGAATAAGTGGACTCCAATGATTTTATACAGAAGTTATTGTTTGCATTTGACTTTGTAAAATTTAGCAGAAGAGACACTGATTTCTTTTCATATTTCTTTTTCCTTTTGAAAGGAATATTTGAGATTTGAATGAGCATGGCCCCTACTAATTTTCTCATGTAAATTATACACTGTGTCACACATTTAACTATCATTTAATATTTTTGATGAGGATTTACGTAAAATAACTTCAATGCCAGGCCTAAAATTTGGGTAAATCTTTTAATTAGCTTTTTCTTTAAAAAAAAAAATCTGAGGAGGAAAAAATATTCTGTAATGAAAAACATATTTTCTATAGGATATTCTGCCAATATATCTAGAACTACAGAGACTACTGAATCGGATGTTGTTGAAAATATCGTCTCATGTTAAAAGGAAGTGGATGAAAATAGTCACATTTTTGAAGACCAGAAAAGTATATATTCTGGTTACATGCATAATATTTTTTAATAATGCTTAGGAGCAACTGGGTGCTACATTATTATTGCTTGTCACAACATAATGGCCTGGTTCCTGAAAACAGAACATAAGGAAACATGAAAAACAGTGTGTTGTTAATCCCTCTTGTTATCCCCTGAACCCTCTCTCAAAGATTTGCGTCAGGGTTCAAGAGAACATGCCAAAGCAGGATTAATTTATAGTTCCATGCTCCACTATCCAGCAAAGACATTTTTATTTAAACAAATAATGTGCTTTCAAGTTGCCTTGTTGTCTTTCTTTTTCATTTTAATGACTTTTGATTGGTAGACTTTGTTCATTTTTTAAAATTTGTGTGCTTTATTTACATAATTTAGAAACTTCAGGCTTTTATGTTTTAAATTAGCATACTACATTTTTATCTGTATTTTAACAATGCTAGATGACTGCATCAGTCTTGGTATTTGAAAAAAGAATATAATTTTAATCAATCAATAGTTTATAAAGTACAAGATCATATTTGAGCATGTAGCCAGTGAGTGGAATGCATATGGTGAACTACACTATAAAATTAAAATCCATTTAAATTTAAGTAACTAAATGAAGGTAATATGATCATTCCCTGTTTATTCAATAATAAGTGTGCTATAAAGCAATGAATATGAATATACAGGTGTCTTGGGAGCAATTTATTTGTCTAAAAGTTGATGAAAGCAGTATAAGCAAAAAGAACTTTGCCTATAAAAGATTACCCTTTCTGCCAAATTCTGGATAATACGGTGATTTCAATACTAACCCTGGTGTCTCATTTATTCTGTACTCGATAGGTAGACCCCACCATCTTAAGGAAAAACTAATGGCTTTAAACCACTGGGTATATTTCTTATATTATAATTGTGGTGATCTGATGTCTGTTTGGAACCAAATATTTATCCTATTCTTTTATGCTACTTACATTGTCTCAGCCTAACACATCTCAGAGGGTTGATGGGGGAAAATACTGCTCAATGAATAAATAAATGTGTTTATGGTCATGTTTTCATTCAAAGAACCACCAAAGACAGATGTGCATATGGCAGCCCTGTGGCTCTGCTGTAACTGTGCCATGTTTTTTAAAGGTTAAGCAAAGTGGGAAAACATCTTGTGGTCTGGTAAACTGTTAGATGGATTTGGTTTTCAAATCCTTATAAGGAAAAAATGCCAGATTGGGAGAGTCCTCTGCCAAAAGTGTGAATTTCCTCCTCCATCCCCTTATCTTAAAATCTGGAAGAGAGGCTGTCATTATAAGCTTTCCTTGTGGAGTATTCTTGTCACTAGCAAGCTGTAGTTCCATGCTTAGTTGACTGAAGTCTCATTAAGGAAACTTTGTCTGTCGTGATTTGTATCCAAACTACTTGCGTGCCATTAAATCATAACATATGATAGTTGTGATAGTTGATTGATAGTTGATAGTTTGGTGGAAGGGGAAACAAAGCACATTTCAAATATTCTTCTGTCATTATGCTTACTTCACTTCCTACCTGACAGATCGAAATAGGAAAGAAGTACAGGTAGTCCTCAATTTATAACAGTTCATGCAGTGACTGCTCAGTTACAATGGCACTGAAAAAAGTAAGTTGTGACTGCTCTTCACACTTACAGGTACAACCATTGCAGCATCCCCATGGTCAAGTAATCAAAATTCAGATGCTTGGCTTACAATGGTTGCAATGCCCTGTGTGTGTGCGTGTGTGTGCGTGTGTGTGTGTGTGTGTATGATCTATTCCTCTTTTGTGACCTTCTGACAAGCAAAGTCAATGGGGAAGGTGGATTCACTTAACAAAAATGTTAGTAACTTAACACCTTCAGTGATTCACTTAATAACTGTGGCAAGAATAGCCATAAAATGGGGCAAAAATAACTTAGCAATAGAAATTTGGGGCTCAGTTGTGGTCATTAGTTGAAGACTACCTAGGGCAGTGGTGGCAAACCTTTTTGGCATCAAGTGCCAAATGTGAGAGCGTGCGTCCTTATATGTGCTTCACGTGCATGTGTGCCTTCTGCACATTTGTGCACCTTCTGCAGGCCTGAAGTTCATGTATGTGCACATCTTTCATGCATGCAGACACTGCAGATGCTCACGATGCAGAGTTGCATGGGGAGTCGTGCATGCATGCGCAGTCGCGTGGGAATCTCACGCATGTGAAGTCATACAGGAATCATGCAGGAGTCACGCACATGTGCACAAGCACATTCAGTGAGTTGGGGTGATGGATGGCATGCCGGCAGAGATGGCTCTGCATGCCAATTTGGGCACACGTGCCATAGATTTGCCGTTATAGACCTAGGGGTTTAAAGAATCCATATATGGCTACAAAGCAACAATTGCCTATGGCAATCATGCCTTAATGTTATGCCTGAAATGCTAAGCACACTTACATTTGAATGAAACAGTGATCACATAATGTGAACTGTTCATTTGGAACTGCTACAGTTCATACACTGTACTTTTGGGCCCTTGTGTTTATAGTAGTTTGGATAATCATGGAAAATTGTGTTCAGGCTATAAACTATGAAAGTACATGGTGTCTACCGACCCAGAATTTCAGAGTTTCATTTATGCTATATTTAATGTCCATGAAATTTTGTCTTCTTCTCTATAGTGATAACTGTCTAAATAAAAAAAAACTTGAAAAGTAACCTTATTCTCTTTAATTCTAGGATTCTAACAACATCAGTCTGATACCATGCACGCATAACCATAAATTAGTAAGTATTGCTATGTGGGCATTTGTGTCTGTCATCAACATCACTTTCACCATCACTAAAGTCATTCGGAAAGATACTACCACAAGGCCAGCATCTGTGGCACTTAGAAATAAATTAAAAGTGTAAACTCGTTCCTTTGTTATTTGCCATAAATATCCCTTTTTCCAATTAGAACAAGGTGTTCTGGATCACATAAATCTTTTTTATGGTTGTATTTGGTTTGATACTTAATCAGGTACTGCTTAACACTGAACTTTTTAACTTTTCTTTCCAGATAAGTGCCATCAATTTGCAAGGTGATTTAGAATGCAAATCATGAAATGGTGCTCAATAATGTAAGCTTTAGTCCTTTATGAATCAGGATCCCATAAACCTTTGTCGATAGCTGTATTAAACTCTTATTGACTAAAGTTTTATAGAAGCCTTAGTCACAATGGAATGCTGCTTGGGACATGATTTTAGTGCCATGAGATAGTCTGGGAATAAGGAAAGCTGGGGAGAATTTGGAATGACTTATGCTTCTATGCTAAGTGAGCATCACTGCTGCCAGAAAAGGCATGCATAAATAAACAAACAAACAGCTAGGTTGTAAATATAAAAGGTATAAAAAAGGCAACATGCCCATAATTCTAAACAGTTGTAAATACAAGCTTTTTTTCAAGCTCTTTCTCACTTTTTTAAAAAAGAAGGTACTCTTTTAATTCACATGGTGATGTCCTAAGAGAGAGCATTCAGTCTGCAAAGGGCTGCTAAACTGTACGTTCCTTACTAGTGGTGCTCATCTCTTAAGAATAAAAGAATTGAAACACTTGTTGGAAATATAGGACTGGAAGGAGAAATTGGTCTCTTTCCTTGGTCGGGTTGTTGAATAATACTTCTGAATATTTTTTTTAAATAATCCCAATCATAACATGAACAAAACATGTAAAGAGGAGCAACTAAGATGATTGCCTGGAGACAAAAACCATGAAAAATGATTGCATGGCCAGTTTAGAGAGGAAAAAAGAACTAAGGGTAACATGATAGCAGTATTCCAGTATTTGAGGGACTGCCACAAAGAAAAGGGGGTCAATTTATTTTCCAAAGTGTCAGGAGGCAAAAAAAAAAAAAAAACAATGGATGGAAACTACAGTAATCAAGGAGAGAAGCATCTTAGAATTAAGGAGAAACTTCCTAACAGTGAAGACAATTAACCAGTAGAACAGCTTGCCTCCAGAAGTTATAGATACTTCATCACTGGAGGTTTTAAGAAAAGACTAGACAGCTACCTGTCTGAAATGGTATAGGATTTCCTGATTGAGCAGGGGGGTGGACTAGAAGATCTCCAAGGTCCCTTCTAGCTCTATTCTGATTTGTTAATGTCTAGCATAAATTCATGCTTTCTGATGTGAGGGTAGATAATTCAGAATTCACTAATAGACATTGCAAGTGGAAACATTACATTGATTCTCTTTAAAAAGATACTCAAAAGTTTTGGGTTAGTTTCTGGTGGAACTTGTGATGGATAATCACATTTAAAGGACTGTTAAAACTGAGCATTACTTGGGTAAAAACAGTAAATAAATGACACTGAATAGCCTTTTTCCTTCACCTAGATCCTTCCTTGATAAGTCAAGAATTAGCTTTCATTCCTAATGGCTCCAAAAAGACTTTGTTATTGACTTTTTGAAAAGAGGTCCTTACACATTGATACGATTCTAATGAAAGTGCCCTATAAAACCTGTTTAGAAAATCATGTAAATACCAGCTAGTTGTTTAATTTCTCTTTGGGGGACAATGGTTTTTCAGAAAAAAATTGTAATGACTGTTGTATTTGCTGGAGAGAAGAAATACTTACTTGGCTTATATTTGAAGTTTTTTAGCATGGAGCATAAATGAGTAGTCCACATCATATGATCACTTTTTCTTTCAAATATAAGTATGCTTACTATTTTAAGCATTCCACCAGAAAACTGTTTTTTTAGCAGACATAAGGTTGTTGTTTCCTTGAAACCGTATAGGAAAATGGAAAACTGTGCCCCCCCCCCACTCCATTTTGGGCTATTAGGTAGGAAGTGAAATATCCATAATGAAATATGTTTGAAATGGTCTTTGCTGCTGCTTCATTGAACATTGCTGTCAGACAAACTGGATTTACATTACAATTTAATTGTATGTTGGAAATTGAAATAAAAAATCATGAAAGACAAAACTTCCTTATTCTCATTTCGGTTGACTTAATATGAGCCTGCTCTGTTCGTTCTGGGATGCTCAATATTTTCTTTTGAATCTCTTTTTCTAGAATGTTGGCATGTTGAATAAGATGATAGTATGGAGATCATTTTACTTGTTTCCATGAACATTTTTTTTTTTGGGGTGGTGATGGTAATTAATTCATTGAGTGAAACAACTTACTGATTTTGAGGTTGAAATAGAGAGTCTTTGCTTTACCATTTCCTTGACCATTATGCTCCAGTTTCTTATGTTCAGTGATTGTAGAACAATGTGTCAGCTGTGTTAGCTAGTTTACCTGAAGTTATTTTATGGAAGGATCAGTGAGTTAATCCCTTGTACTCATATCTGAGTTCTCAGAAACTAGCTTCTCTCTATCAGGAGGATGAACAATTGTTTATGAAAGCACATCTTTCCTCTGCGCAAAATCCTTTCAGTGAATCACACTGAACTTTTCAAAAATCTTCTGCATTGCTGGGGTTAGTATTGCTGCAAATTTCATCATAGCATATTCCAAGACAACAAACTTGCCACTGCCTTTCAATATTTTCATAAATAACTTAGGGATAGAAAAATGCTTATCAAATCAACAGCTGACACAAAATGCATGGAATACTCGTAATAATTGAGAAGACATAAGAAATAAGGTTAAGGCTGATTTAGACAGGTTAGAGAAATCAGCTAAAAGTAACAGGATAAATTTAAGAGACAAGTACAAAGTTCTTTATTTTTACAATATAGGATGAAAGATGTCTGGTTTGGTCAGAGTACTTTAAAATGGAATAGTTGTTGACTTCAAACTGAGAAGGGTACAGCTGAAAAGCAGGCAAATGAAATTTCAGGTTGCGACAAGAGAAATAAATACTCCATTTTAATCAGGATTGACAAGACCCCCACCACGACCAAATCTGGAACTGGAAAGGAACGGAAATGGGCAATGCAACTGATCAGGGAATTAGAAACTAAATTTTATGAAAGGAGATAGAAGAAAGTGAGTACATTAAGCAGTAAGAAAAAAAACTGAGGTGATATGAGAGGATTCTTCAAATATTTATGTTAGTACATCATGTAAAATAAGGCTGAGACCTGGTCTCAGTCTGAGAGAACAGGACATGGATTAAAGTTTAAAGATTTCCAATAGAAAATTAGAAAAGAAAAACTTATTAAAAACTCAATTTTTGCAAATCTCACTATGCCTACAGAAATCTAGTCGATCTCAGAAGAAGCTAGATTGGACAACTCAAAACAACTTAGTATTCTCTGGATATCCTATATAGTAGTAGAAGCAAAAACAGCGACAGTGTCTTATCTCCACAAGACAGACTACAGATAGTCCTTGACTTACAACAGTTTGTTTAGTGGCTGTTCAAAGTTACAATGGTATCGAAAAATGTGACTTATGACCACAGTTACAACCTTTGCAGGATCCCCATGATCATGGGATCAAAATTCAGATGCTGGCACCTGGTTCATATTTATGACTGTTGTCATACCCTTCTCTGATCTTCTCACAAGCAAAGTCAGTGTGGAAGCCAGATTGGTTTAACAAATGAGTTATTTACTTATCAATTAAAGTTGTAAAATGGGGCAAACCTCACCTAACGGCAGAAATTTTGGACTCAATTGTAGTTTTGTAAGTTGAGGACTACCTGTACAGCGGCACCATTAGATGTCATCCAGCCAAACCATGAATACGTATTAGTCATCAGCCTATCAGAATGCTTTTCCTTTTTTTTTAATCTTACTTTTTGGTTGTAAAATTTTGTTTCAACTTACTAAAATGAATTAATTTAATAAATAAATCAAAATGTATTAGAATTAAAGGATTCAGTATAAACATCGGGATTTCATTTGAAACTTTTATTCTGATTAGGAAAACAGGGAGAAAAGGTAAGAGGTTCTGATGAAAAACACAAGCTTTTTCATGTCAATATTTTAAGCATTCTTGATAATAGTCATACACTAAAGATCATTGGAAGAGACTTGATAATCCCATAACCTTCTAACAAATCACCAAGAGTTTTGCCCTTTGTTCTAGCCAGTGAATCCCAGGATATGAGCCTTAAGATTTATAATCCGGATGGTTATATATAATTGATTTTTCTAATAAATGAAAATAGTCGTATATCTATTCAAAGACAATTCCACAAAATTCATAAAATATTGGAAAGAGGGCCCATTAATGAAAAAGCAATTAAATGCCACCTCATTAAAACGCATAGAAAATGAAAATGCACACTGCAATAATGAGTGCAAATAATATCAAAATATAGTCTTTGTTCCACTATAGTAGTAATAGATAACATAAGCCACACTAATGCAGTATTTACTGTAAAGAAATACATTTCTTTATATGCTTGTTTATGAAACTTAGTGGCTTTTCTTGGAGACCAAGAGCCTATCATAAAAGAACAGGAGTTTTGGATTTAAACATCAAGGATAATTCACGAGAAATTTTGCTAGACTTTGCTTAAATATTTGAGGATTTTTAATTGTGTCAGTCTGAAGTACATCATGCAGATATGGCAATAGAATACATTCCTCAAGTTCCCCTTAAGTCACTGATGCATGACTGAACCTAATCAAAACTATTGCATCAAAACATAATTTTAACTAAAACAGGAACAAAATTTATGGAAATCTTAATTTTTGCAGAAATGTATTTGATGATTGATTTATTAATAAAGCTAAGTGCTGCAATTCTGCATCCCATAGGGTAGTGTTCAAGACCAATAGGATTTTCTCTACTAAAGTCAGTGAAATAACTCCTAATCTGGAAAGAATAATCTAATTCTAAAATCACAGTTCTGCTCTCTCTGCTCTCTGGAGCAGTGGCTGCTTCTTTCCACTGCTACTCTTTCTGGGAGAGCATCGTGCGCAATTTAGCAGTTGTGAGCTGCCACTTTCCTCTAAGTCCCATCCAGAAAACACTGTGGCACAGAGAAGCAGCAGCCAGGTTGAATGCTGTTTCTCTCTGCCATAGCGCTTTCCAGATGGGGCTTAGAGGAAAGGGAAAGGTGCTGTGCTGCACAAGATGCTCTCCCAGCAAAAGCAGCAATGGAGAGAAACAGCTGCTGACCAGGAGAGCACATGGAGCATCTTTGCAAGCGACTGAGGTTCAGCAAGGGCTGGAAGAAGCGGCTGCAAGATCTCTGCTGCAGTGCTCTCTGGATGGGACTTCTTACAGATAAGAACCATCTGTTCCCAATCTGCTTTGTCCCCATGCACCCCCTTGTGGCCCTGTGGATAAATTGCCTTGGCCTGGGGGGGCTGTAGTTTGAGGCCAGCAGGGGATGATGGCATGCAGGCAGAGGCCCCAGGACAAGGCCAGAGCCAGGAACTGGGTCATCCCCTGATCCATCCGAGGTGAAAGGCGATTGGGCAGCATGCAGGTGGAGGACCCGGGACAAGCCCAGAGCCAGGGACTGGTGCATCCCACAACCCAGCCAAGTGGGCAGCATGTGGGTGGAGGTCCCAGGATAAAGTTGGAGCTGGGGACTAGCACTTTCCCTGACCCGGCTGAGGCAAAGTATGATTGGGTGGCATGTTTACCTTCTATGAGCAGATTGGACAAGGCACAGAGATTAGCTGGGCCACGTGGCAACGGCGAGCTTATATAGGATGGCGTGGGGGGACGGTGCCAGCTGGTGGTACAATTTGCTGGTTCTTCAAACTGCACAGGATCAGAACAACCAGTTTGGCCGAACCAGTCCGAACTGGCAGTAGTCCACAACTGATTATAATCTTCAGAAACTCTCTGCCATGCTCTGATCTGGAGGAAAACTAACCAATAGTTAGTGTATTCTTCATGAATCCCCATCTCACCGGTCAGTTTAAAAATATGATGAAAGTAAATAGCTCCTTCCAAGCTAGTCAGCTTGCCACTAGCAGGGAAAATATTTAATCAGAATGCTCTGATTTCAAACAGTTTATGAATTAGGAGATATGGTTGGAACAGGTGTATTTCTAAACCAATAACTCTATTGTTCCCTTTCCCAGGGAAATGTGGCACTGTTTTTTTAAAAATTATTCATTTGATTGGTTAAGTCAACAACCTGCAATCCCTCTGAGACCCTTACAATTGTGCTGCCAAAATTTTGTAGCAAGATGACAATTTTTGATATGACGAGTTAAGCCTTTAAAATATGAGAATTGTACTTCTGGGAAAGGTGTGTCATCTGGCTTGATACACTTTCCCTGTATTTTAAACAGAAACATCAACACTAATAAAAAGCTGTAACTATGCATTTCAATAACTAATTGTATTGCCATTGTATCTCTTGAGGTTCTTAGATTGGATGGGGCTGGAAATTTAACCTTTTTCAAAAATTAAGGCTTTTTTTTTTTTTTGCTAAATACAATATATGTGCTAAATCTCCCAACTTTAACTTTAGATTATAATAAAAAGAAGAAAGAGGAATATAATTTTTTTTGCCATACATTCAAAAATTATCCTAGGAGAACATCACAAAATTGTGTGTGGATATCACAGGGAAAAATTAGATTGTTTAATTTTGGATCACCACAAAAGTACAAATTTATAGATGCACTTTTTAAAAGTTACTATTGTTTTATATTACAGTATTTGCTTGCAGCTATTGACCCAGACATCAGCAGAATCTAACTGATCTTGTCTGGGCTGAGAAGCCAACAGAAGAATTAGAATTGTTTAGTACCAGATGGGAGACCTCCAGTGAACAAATGCACTGTAGACTACCATGGGAAGTTAAAAAACAAAACCAGAATAGGACAGTAGCAACCCAAGAACTGTCAAGAAAACTGCATGGATGAGTTGATGAAGTCACCAGGACCTTGACCTGAATCAGTCATCAGGAACCCAAGAACAAAGCATAGCAGATGCCTGAATCAGGGAACAGAATAATTGGAATGAATCTTTAAACTTTACTTATGACTTTCTGTTTCCTCTAATAGGGCAAGTACATTTTCACAGGCAAAGCAGAAAGCTTCCCTTTCTTAATATAACATTTGCCACTATCTTTTCCAGAAAAGATATCTGAAGATGCTGACAAAAACTTTGTTAAAGTAATTTTGCAAGATCAAAGCAGAGGAAGTCTCTGTTCAGAGTCTGTATTTTATATCTCCCCCAGGGTATGGGAACTGGCATTACTTAATCTCCAGTTATTTTACTGAGCTGCCAGAGTCAATCTTGTGTCCTTCTGGAGCATGAATAATGTTTGCAGTATTTGGCTTTTTCCTTAGAACTTTCTGGCTGCCTGAAACTACATTGCACTCCACTTCCTTTCCCTCCCCCCACTACCTCATCCTGAAACAGCCTTCAACTGCATTCTCTATCATTTTCTCAGGCTCAGAAAGATTCCATATTTTGGAAAGGAAAGAAGTATAAACTCATTTAATGTTTCCTTTCATCTGTCAGCATTGGAAAGGCAACAATATGTCAGGAATACCGGAGAAAAATGTCTTGATGTTCTAATTAAGTAATCCCAGTGTACTCAAGGGAACTTTATAAACTAGAGGTATATACGTTTTCTTTTTTGCACAGTTTAAGAAGATGTGTGAGCCAATTCATTTGAGAAAAAAAGTGGGAGGGGACCCAATAATTAATCTCTTTGAAAGAAGATTTTTTCAGTACTAAATAGGGTCAGAGTTCAGAACTAGAAATTTTGAGGGTTGTAACTTTGGATAAGGAGGGTCTCCTTCAAAAAAGCTATGGATAAACTAAAGATGTTGTTAATTTTGCATTTCACCTTTCCTTATATGAATCTCCCATCATTTATCATCTAAACAGCCTTCTGCGGATAGTTATGAGGAGTTCCCAGTGCTGTTCCCAAGTGCTATTTACCATGTAAAAATGTCTGCCACACATTATCTGTCTACAGTACACAACTGAACAGAATTACTTCTGTTTTCCTCAGCTCAGCCATAAGACAATGCCGTTCAAAAGAATAGAACTCTACTGGCTGGGAGGGAAATGTCTCACATTCATTAAATTATTGTGCCAAAGTGTTCACATTCTTTAAAAGGTTTGGGGTCTTCAGACTTGAGAGAGAGAATTTAAGTGCTGAATGGGGAATCAAATTCCTAGTTTTCACCAGCCCGTTCAGGTCTCAATTTTAAATGTTTCTAATGACACAGTTCAGGAAGTGGCTCTTACACATTTCCCTCCCATACCAGAATTTCAAAACTTAGCCAAGCAATCGCCAAGTTCAGTTTTTCTCAATTTTATAAAACTGCCCACTTATTGAGGATATTCCATCATAAACTTTTTGGATCTAATTCAAACTTGGAATTCAATTTAAAAAAATGACTCCAGTGAGTTTTGGATTGCTTCAGAAATCAGTCCAATCATAACTTCTTCTGAAAAATTCAGAAAGTATTTGCATATTTTTCCAAGTTTTCCAAGTTTTGAATTTGTCTCTGGATCAGAATGTGAATGTTGGTATAATATGCTATACTATGCACACACACACAATACCTGTGCCCAATGTTTCCTAGCATATAAGCTGAGGTTTAGAGTTACTGTTAATAAAGAATGAGCTAAGACTGGTATCAATTTTTAAAATATATATACATACATGGAGAGATTCCAATAGTCACATATAACTATCTTAATTAAAATATACTTCCATCCCCAAATATCTGTGTTTAATCTCAATAACACAAACAGAAATAGGGCACCAACAAACAACAAGAATTGCATTTACACAGTCCCTTTTACCAAGCTACCTATAGACATTTATTTTGGGTATATTGTTGAGATTGTTTTTGTTTTAGTTGGGAATTAAGAGGCTGGAGGCATCGATGTAGTGACAAACAGCTCTTTATTCAAACAGCACAAGCAATAACAAGAACGTATATACAGGGATTCTGACAGCTTAT
>JAEANM010009006.1:0-16625 GCA_017656035.1 Myanophis thanlyinensis
TCTTCCTTCTTCCTTCGTCCTTCTTCCTTCTTCCTTCTTGCGGGAGGGTTTTTGAAAACTGAAACACAAGCTTTATCTTTGTGTTTAGTTTATTGATCCAGAAAGAATGCAGACAAGATTATAAAAGAAACCTCCGGCCATGAATGCTTGGGTTTCCCATTGACAGATAAATGAATTGGAAGACCGGTTTTGTGTTCATGACGTGCAGCAAGAGACAAGCAGCAGTCCACCAGGTAGTCACTGTTTCCTAAAAAGGTGAAAAGGTCCCGAGCTGAGCCAAGCGTGACTTCTATTGACTGCAGGGACACATCCCTGCAAATGTCTTCACAGATTTCTTTCCATTCTCTCCATCCTCTTCCTCCTCCTGCTGCCTTTCTTCTGAAGGTCAAGTAGATTGAGCTGACAGAGTGATGGTTCAAGGGCACCCATAGTTGAGGGTCCCACGGTTAAGGGCGGATTTGAACATAGGTCACCCCATTTTTGTACCATATTGGCTTAGCATTTGCTAGTGATCTCTTTTCCAAGAACCAGGTTAGCTGGTGTTTTGTTCACCTCAAGATCACTCAAGTAAAATTAGGGGCTACTTGTTGAGTTTCAGTGTTGCCAGTTGAGCTGGACATGATCTTGGGATAGCAATAGCAATAGCAGTTAAGACTTACATACTGCTTCACAGTACTTTACAGTGCTCTCTAAGCTGTTTACAGAGTCAGTGTATTGCCCCCAACAATCTGGATCCTTATTTTACCCACCTCAGAAGGACGGAAAGCTGAGTCCACCTTGAGCCTGGTGAGATTCGAACTGCCAAATTACAGGCAGCCAGCAATACTGCAATCTAACCACTGTGCCACCGCGGCTCGTTTATGGTTTGGCATTGTAGATAATGCCTGGTCTATTCTCTGTAGAGATTTCAGCTCAGTATTAGAACGTACGGCTGAAAGAGATTTTGGAGGTCTTCTTGTCCAACGCCACTGCCCAAGGCAAGAGACGTTATATCATCCAGACCAACGATTGTCCTTTTTTTTTCTTCTTGAAAACCTCCAATGATGGACCATCCACATCTCTGGGAAGCAAGTTGTCCCATTGATTAATCCTATTTGTCACTGTCAGGAAATTTCTCCTTCTTCCAGGTTGGATTTCTCTTTCACACAGCTTCCACCCGTTGCTTCTCGTCCTGCCCTCAAGTGTTTTGGAGTTTTCCATGCACCTTTCGCAGGCTGTTAATAGCTCCGTCAATACTGCAAACTTCGCATAGCAAGAATAATTTTGAGCTAGCTTTCCTGATTCTCCCTGGTGTTGATACTGATAATTAAACCCTTCTAGAGTTGGAGGGGGCCAGCAGCTGCAATTGCAGCACTAACTCCGTGTAAGATTTTCAACTCTGCCCAAAGCACAAGCAACAACAATTTGGCAAGGATCCAGTGAGGTTACAAGGACCCTTCTTCCTTGTATGGATGAACAAGCAAGCAGAAACAGTGCGAAAGGTGATTTTCCAAATGATGCCAAGGGCTTCTTTTGCATGGATTTTATTAACCTTATTGAAACAGGGAGGGATTATATCTTGTTCCTGTCTGCTCACGTGAAGGTGGTTTAGATCAAACCGGCCTTAGATATGATGCATCAAGACTGTCATAGCACATTCTCTTTTCCATTCTGGCATGGTTTGCTTCCAGAAGATAAATGAGAATACTTTAGATCTGCAAGAGATGAGGAAGACGGACATCCTTTCAGCTGAAACAAAACATCCTTTCAAAAAAGTCCTCTGTGAGGATAAATGCAGGGTTTTTCAACATTGGCAGCTTTAGGCTGGGTGGACTTCAAGTGCTGACGTTGTAGTATGTTCTTCTCAGCACTGTCCGAAGGATGGACAGCGTGGTGGCTCAGTGGTTAAGATGCTGGGCTTGTGGGTGCAAAGCTGAAAGCTTAGGTTCAAGACCCCATTGCCACGTGATGGGGCAAGTTCCCATCCTTACCCCAGCTCCTGCCAATCTAGTAAGTTTGAAAGCATGCAAATGCAAGTAGATAAATAGGTACCAATTCGGTGGGAAGGCAACAGCACTCCGTGAGGTCATGCTGTCTACATGACCATGAAAATGTCTTTCAGGATAGCGCTGGCTCCATGGCCCTGAAACAGAAATGAGGAGCCCCCGTCCCACTATAGTCAACGGAGTAAAATCTGCAAGGACTCCTTTGACTTATTGTCCAAAGTGAGTGCCATCAAGAAGCCAAAAGCATTAAGAGGGTTTATTAAACATAGCTGCTCTCTCTTGTTGGGGTTCGCGTATCATTTGGGCAGCTTCTCAGATCTGCAAAGTTCAGCACTCCAATTCTGGATCCTCATAAAATGACTCAGCCCACAACTAAAACATCGGAATCTAAAGACACACGTTTCTACGTGAACTACTACCTATTATCAGCTTTTGTGAGTTTTAGTTCATCTCGCCAGAGGACTGTTCAATAACACACACATATTCTCAGAACCAACTCAATCTTAGTTATTGAATCCTACACATCAGGTGGCAAAATTAGGATGGTTTTGGATTCCTGCTGATTTGCAATAACTCTTAAACATTTGTGTGCGTTTGTGCATGTGAATAAAGATGGATGAATAAAAGAATTTTTTAACAGAGGAATGAAGGACTGAATCAATTCCTTTTATAAAGGAACAAGCCACTCTAAAGGACTGAATCAGAACTGAATTAAAAAAAAACAACAAACTGTCGTTTTGTTTTTACAGCTTTGTGATAGCCCAATGCCCGATTCGCCCTCATCACAGGAAAGCTGCATTTTGCAACATCATTAATTGGCAAGACATTTGAGTAATTGAATCAGCAGGATAGGACACCCGTGGCCTGGAAGTGAGCGATCAATAACCCTTCTTCAGCCACAGAACTAATTCTTTGCTGCCTATGTAACAACAGTTCTAGAAGTCAGAGAGAAAAAGCTGTTAGCAATTTTTATTTAAGTGAACTGGCAACATATGCTGTTCTCCAATTTTTTCCTATATAGATAGGAAGACATCGAAGTTCATTTTTACAGGCTGCTGTGTCGCAGATTTGGTACCCAACAACAAACAATTCTACAAAGTTGTTAATATATTCTTGCAGAGGAAGATGGCTGAACTCAAATAAGATTCTAAGCCAGGTTTAGGTGTTGCTATTTTTTTTTTTTTTGCTTAAGCCTTAGTTAAAAGGAAAAACAGCATCCCATAAACTTGCACATAAATGCTTAAAACATAATTGCTTGGTTCACACATTATTTTCAGCTAGAACCAGACAAGCCACCTACTGTATCTGTTGACCGGGCAAATGTTAGTATAAAAATGACAAAATCACTTTCTGTGACGAATACTGCAATCACTTTCTTTTTTTAAAAAAACAAAAAAAAATCATTATAATTAATACAATGGAAATCCATATTGTCCCACGTCCTATTTTAACTTTGCATGTTTGGGCTGCAGTGCCGAAGTTTATACATTACAATAAGCTACAAACCATTGTTTTAAAATCACATTACCTGGATGCATCTTACACCCCAAAACAACTGGAACAAATCTATGTGTTTAAAAGTACCAAAATTCTGCTGTCTTATGTGTAAACTTCACCCCCAAAAGGCTGTCTTACAGTCTTTGATGTTAGGACTTACCTTTGCTTTATTTTATTGAAGGTATTCTTATTAATCAATGACTACAATAAAGTTTCTGTCTTTCACCCCTACAAAAATTGTCCTAGTGTAGTATGTGAACAGAGCCAACATAGAGTAGGAAGTTTGGGCATAGAATAGAACAGGTAAGCAAAAGGCCAAATAGGGTTTTTGCATGCAAAGTAACAGAGCATACTGTATGTTACTATCCCTGGAGTTGACTTCAGGAAGTTCCAATAACAAGAGTAAATCTTTCTAAATCATTGGTTATGAATACAGAAACTGGAAACTTAATGTAGGAAATCAACTTACTTATCCTTCTATTGAATTTCTCTAGTCTTTTAGATCTGGTAGATGTAGAAAAATATCCTTGAATGGAGTAGAAAAAGATAAGGGAAGGCAGATAGCCCTTCACTCTAATCAACTTGACCTAACAGTTACAGTGTTGTATTAAAACAACTCAGTTTATTAAGGGCCTGTAACAAACTATAATTGACACAGTCCTGAAAGTATGCATTTCAGTGTGGATGCAATCTGTCTCCTCCCCCCGCACCCCAGCCCCAGCCTTTTCCACCTTAAAAATGGGGAGCGGAAACAAACACAATAATAAAATGAATACATGCAATTATACAAGGTGTATATTTTCAGAACCCTTAATGAAGACAGGAAACTTTGAAAGTATCCATTAGCCCAAATCCAATATTCACATTTTTATTTTCATTTTATTTTTTTCAAACCAAACTTCTCAATCTATCCATTGATAAGTTAAAAATCCTATGGCACAAAATTTTCACAAAAAAAAGTTAAGGCAGAGACCAACAGTTCATATAAAAATAGCTGAATCGGTTTTCTGTGTATTCTGGATTTTGATAATACAAGATTATAAATATGTTATCTGTGTATGGACATGTGTATGTGAGTGTATACAGTACACACACAAGCACACATATGCAGACGAGAAACAAGATCAATACAAATGAGTGGAATCCCTTTTAGCAATTAACCAAGATCACATATCCTGGGTTACAATGGAGGTACTCAAGATAAGAATCTGTCATAGATTTCTTGCTACACATAACCATTTCCATACTGTAAATCTGCAGTATAAACACTGAGTTTCGCAGAGAAATTCAGCTTTAAATTGCCCTAAATTTACAAAACTCACCCAAGTTAGCCAAATGGACATTCTGTTAACTCCTTCAATTTCAGTGGCACATTTTAATAAACTAGCTTACATTAACAAAACAAAACAAAAAGACAAGAAGATACTCAAAAAAATTCCAAAGCATCAACAAAATTTTAAATCAAGTGTTACCATCCTCCAAAGCAAAGATATTTCTAAAGAGATGTTTCAGACGAGGTCAGAGGGACAAATGTTAAGGATCATTTATGGAGCTGCCGGCTTACAATTCACAACAAACTTTTACAGTGTATTCATACTTGATCCAAAACTTTTGTTGATTTTGCCTTCATCTTGCTTTGAAATTATGAAATTTACAACCCATACCCCTTCTGGAAGGTTCACTCAAAAAAGCATTTATATATATTAATGTTACCTACTTCACTCTTTCCATGCATTGACCAGAAGCAAGTGAATTCTAAATGCGTCGACAAAACAGCATTGCAACAAAAAAGCAGAAGACGACAAAAATCATCATCTCTGTTTATTGTAACCAAAAGTGGTTTTAACAGCTGGATAATGCAGTAAATTGCCACTCTTCCAACTGCCCAAAGATTTTTGAGCAACTGTTCAATTGCCAGCACACTGCCAACGGAACAAGGAACATACATATCTTTCTTGCACATCGTTCTTTTTAAAAATTCAACATGCCACATGAGCTACAGTAGAAGAATAGGGAGTTGGATGCATTGTGCAGTGGAACACCTTAAATCAGTGTTACTCAACCGTGGCAACTTTAAGTTGAGTGGACTTCCAACTCCCAGAATTCTGAAAGTTGAAGTCCATCCATCTTAAACTTTTCAAGGTTGAGAAACACTTGCCTTAAATCGAATGCTTGCATATATGGGGGGAAAAAAAACCTAAATCACCATTTTGTGCCATAATCTCCGATACAATCTTAGCCATGTTTGCAATAACCACTTAAATCGGTATGATTTACGGATTGCGTTCCTAGATCAGCCATGTCAAAGAACTGAACTGCCTTCTTTTCTAAATTAATTGGTGATTTCCAAATTTGAGCTATTCTTGTCATAGCTTGTTTAAGCTCTTAATTGAAGACAACGACATGTGTGATGGGTTCACCCAATAAACCGTAAACCACAATTTGTAAATCATGGCGGATGGGTCAATGTAATGTAGACTTAGCATGACGAGAGGCAGCAAAAGGGCCATATACTTTTTTTTCAGCGGGAAAGTAAGTCGTTTTCCTGTTCCTTTCCAGGAAATTGTATCGTGGTCACCTTCTAAGTGCCTTTTGGATTATCTAACCTGAGACCTGTGTCCCGAATGTTTTAAATAGGTAAGGAGATTTAATTTGGTTTCTGGAGACTGTTCAACACCTGAACTTTTTTTTTCCCTGATAAAATACTACTGGGAAATTAAAAGGATCATCAGAACACGGAAACACTCTTAATAATACATGCTTTTAATTGTTTGTACTAATTATCATATTAAGTTTGTTATCTCTAACAAGGAGGGGGGGGGGTCTATTTCCCAAAGAGCATCTGATGTGAACTTCTGTAAAACCACATTGAAATTTCAATTGTCTTATGTCCATTTGGTGAAAAAGGTTTTGGGGTTTTTTCGGGGGCAAGAGATGGCTAGCAAGAGATGGGGAATGAACCTGTAAGAACCCAAAAAGGAAGCGAAGCTAATTTTACAAGCTAGATTTAGAAGTGGCAGAAAAAGACCCTTCCAGATGAGATTCAGATGTCTAAAAGGGATCGATTTTAAACTTATTTGCCTAAGCAGCTTACATCGTCAGTGGAAATGTGCCTATTGTAAGACCACAAAGGAGTAGTGTAAAGATAGGGGCAATTCTGAAACTAATCCAGTAATTAACATCCAAGGCACATTTCTGTGGGGAAACTCAACAACACCCATTCATATCAATGGATCTCTTGAAGGAACTTTCCCTAGTCAGCTGTACGTTTATTGTAGAATATACTTCCCGTTCATAGAGTATTTTACATGGATATGCAAACACAGGTTGCCCATCATATGGATACACCAACTTTCTTACTGAACTGAACTGGGAGCTCCATGACATGTTGCCATGTTTACTTGGCAACACATCTAAAATGCTCCTAAGCTTCTTTCCCATTTCCCATTCATATAACCATCCATTACTTTCATATTGCTAACATTGCATTAGATAAAAGAGCCACCTAAGCAAAAGACGACAATATTTGGGAGGAAAATGAAAACTAGTTCCCTTCTTCCCAAACCTGAAATTATCAAGTAGTTGGAAATTATTCGATCATTTCAAATGTACCAAGAAGTCACATTATATAGTCTAGTGCAGGAATCTCCAAATTTGGCCACTTTTAAGACTTGTGGACTTCAACTCCCAGAATACTCCAGACAGCTGCCTGGGGAATTCTGGGAGTTGAAGTCCACAAGTTTTAAAACTGCTAAGCTTGGAGAGTCCTGATCTAGTGCACATCCAAGGGATTGCATCATCATGCAGAGGTAGCCTGTGAAATGTACGCATAGATGTCTGTCTTAAGTATTATGTAAATTAAAGTAATTCGGTAAAATATTTCACACCCCAGATGTTAATTTGCTGAAGCTTTACCTATAACATCCCAGAGATTTTTTTCTTTTTCAAACAAAATGACACTTGCACGTATTTAAGGTTCAGGTTTGACATCCCCTGGTAACCGAGATAAAAGATCTTCCCATGAAAAGAGAACACCAGAACTCATGCTTCAAAAGAAGGATAAGTAATGGAATCTTAACCATTTAATGTTTGTATGTTTCAATCTGTCCCAAAGGTGTTTTTTTTCCAGAAGGGAGATAGCAGAATAACAGAGTTGGAAGGGACCTTCGAGGTCTTCTATCCAACCCCCTGCTCAAGCAGGAGACGTTCTACCATTCCAGACAACTGACTGTCCAGTCCCTTCTTAAGAAACCACCAGTGATGGATGACCCAAAACTTTTGGAGACAAGCTGTCCCATTGCTTTAACTGTTCTCACTGTTAAGGAAATGTCTTGTTAGTTCTAGGCTGCTTCTCTCCTTGAATTGAACAACATGAAGAACTGAAGAAGCTTCTCAGATGGGAAGTGAAACATTTTCAAAGGGGGGAAAAAAAACCCAAGAAATTCTAGCTGCCTTTTGGAAAAAGCACCTCTGGGGCAACCATGACCTGTCTGATGGAGACTCTCCACCGACTCCATGCTGTTTCAATCCTTTCCCTGAAGATAAGTGTTAAAATTCCTTGAACTACGGAGTGTTCACACACGCACAAACAAACACAAACACAAACACACACACACACGATGGACATCATGAAGTACAATATACTTTAACGTTTTCAACCTCAGCCTATTGAATCATGGTCCAAGCCTGGCCCAAGCAGAGGTAATCATCAGTAATCTTTTGTCGCTTTTGTCTTTTTTTAAATAAAAGGAGAACAATGAGCGAGTGACTGGAGAAAAAGGAAGCAGAAAAAGGAAGCAGACCCCCCCAAAATCCGATTCTATTAAAGGTACCTCCATTCGGTGCAATTGTTAAAAGAAAGACGAGCCTCGTCTCCATAAAATCCCAAGGCTTCAGAGAGAGAGAGAAAAAACAAGACTGTGAAGTTAAAAACGGGTCTTTAAAATTGTTTCTTGTTAAAGCAGTGCTACCTTTCTCTAAGGACCCATTCTGGATTTGAAAATAAGGCAGGCAGTCCTTGAGTTACAACCAGTGGTAAAATTCATTTTTTTTTACTACCGGTTCTGTGGGCGTGGCCACAGGATGAAACATCCCCAAGCCCAGAATTCAACTTCACCAAAGTTACCATGTCATAAGGGGAGAGGCAGTTTCTGAGAGCAAGGCAATCAAGATTAGGCTAGGAACAACTGCCTTATTTACAGGATTAACCCTGCAAAGTTAATCTTTACAGGATTAACCCTGCAAAGTGGGAAAAAATAAAAACAAAAGGAGATTTCTTCTTTAGAACCGGTGCGAACTGGCTGAATTTCACCTCTGGTTACGACCACAATTGAACCCTAAAAGTTCTGTTACTAAGCGAGAAAAGCTTAGCTAAGTGAGATTTGCCCCCATTTTAGGACCTTTCCTGCCGCAATTGTTAAGCGAATCACCGCCGTGATTAAGGTAGCAACACAGCTGTTAAGCGAATCTGACTTTGTGGGGCAGGAGGTCGTGATCCTGAGACCCTGCAATCGTCATCAATAGGAACCAGTTACCAAACACCTGAATTTTGATCACATGACTTGGGGGGGGGGGGAGGGATACTGCAACATTCATACTGTGAAAGTCACCTGTTTCAACCAACGGCTATAAGTCGAGGGCAACCTGTAAAAGCTACAGTTCCAGTGGATACGGTCTAGCTAGTTCAAACACATGTTCAGCGATTTTATTACAAACTGTGGTGAGGTCTGGAAGGAGGTCTTACAAATTATTTTAATACAGACAATAAATAAAACGCGCCTTCTCATCATTTGATGAGCCTTCACATCAAATGAAGTCAGCGAGACGTCTCAGCGCGACCAGACACGCTGTTCTTCTCCAACAAATCCATTTTAAAGACAAAGTATTTTCACTGTAGGCTCAGGGCATACATTCAGCCTCGAAGGATGCGCACAAGCATAAAGGAACTCCAAGCCATTTTTTTTTTTTAAAAAAAGGTCTATAATTTGCAGAGCTGTAATTAGATCACACTGGAAGGCCAGGGATTTTATTAAGCCAGGATCATGCCTTTAAAAATCAAAATAAGCGTCTCGAAATTGAAACTAGGCGTACGCAAACCAAAGTGCTACATGAATTACTGGTAAAAACAACATTTTCCAGTTCACAAAAACAAAACAGCCTAAACAGCATATAAGCCTTCCAATAGAATTTCTGGAATAGTTGCAAAGCTGAAAGGCATTTTTATAGCTTAGGAATATGGGCATCTACATCCGAGGTAGCTAAATACAAAAAAAAAATAAAAAAAAAATAACAACCAGAAAACCCAACATCTTTTGTATGAAATAACTTTTCAGTTCTTTCAAAACTCGGTTCAGAGTTTGCATTACTACTAAAACCCTACATTTACGATGTCTGGATTGCTGCTCTTTGACTAAACAACACGAGAAGCGCTTAAATCACGGGTGTCCAACCTTTTGGCTTGCCTGGGCCGCATTGAGTGAAGAGGAATTGTCCTGGGCCACATGTAAAATATAGAACATAGTTAATGTATATAAATCACACAATGATGTTCAAAGCTGACCATGAAGGGTTCCTGATGCTCCCTTGAGCTTGCTTTCGTGCAGATGTTTCATTACCCAAACTAGGTAACAACGCCAATGCTGCTACTGATGATGTTACCTGGGTTACAATGATGTTAAAAGTTTATGGAGGCTCGTTACGGGGCCGCCATCCTGGGCTTCATGTGGCCAGAGAGGTTGGAAACACCTGGCCTAGATCAATGTTTCTCAACCTTGGTAGCTGTAAGATGCAACACCCAGAATTCCCCAGGGAGCACAGCAATCCACACATCTGGAGAAGCACTGCCCTAGATAATCATGGAGGTCTTTATGACATCCCTTCTCCTCTCAATGACCATCAGTTGCAGCGCGTTCGGCTAAGCAAATGCAAAGAGAAATGGCATTTGAAGCAACAAGTGCTGGCCCTAAAAACAACATGCAGTTCAGATCTGTAGATCTTTCCCTGTAGTCTTGTGGGCTCTCCATCACAACCTTCCTTCTCAATTAGGCTGGCCATACCACGCATTGCCTTAGCTTGCTTCCTACCTTTTACATTCATGGGGTTTATTTAAAAAAAAAAAAATGCATGTAGTGCTGACTGTTCGTACGGGCGACAAACACTTCAAGCTGCATTTCACGATTCCAGAAGGCCACGCCATGCAGACGTGACACTCAAGCGTGGCAGCGCGCGTAGAACAGCTTCTTGGAGACTTTCATTCGTTTCGCTTTATTGCTGCTAATTGTGCTACACAAACTTTCTTTTATTTTTTTTTTTTAAAAAAGGAATGCTTGCTGAAAACTCAGAAGCGAGGCGGTGTGGCTTCGCGAGCTTTCCGGTGTTCGGAGGTAGGGGAACATCAGAGAGTCCTCTCCTGACCCCTTTTCCCAGAAAGCAAACGAGGAGTAGTATTAAGAAAAAGAAGAAGAAGAAGAAGCCATCATTATCCCGTGTCAAATCAATTTGCATAATTTACGTGGGCCAAAAGAATACAGCCTTCTTTGGCATCGGATTTTGATGTGGAATGGTGCACAATCCCACCGCCCTTTATACCTTTACTCGAGAGGAAATAAAACGCGGCTCATAGTCGAGTGCATTCGCTTTCACCCAGAGATGCGATTAAACTGGGATGGGGGGGGGGGGGAAAGGGGAGAATACCCTCTTTATTTCTCCTTTGCAATACGTGAACTTGCAAAACTCCTTTCCTCTGTGGCAAAATCTTCTTAGGCTAAAAGGAGTTTGCAATAGCAATAGCACCTAGACTTATATACCGCTTCACAGTGCTTTACAGTCTTCTCTAAGGGGTTTACAGAGTCAGCATATTGCTCCCAACAGTCTGGGTCCACATTTTATCCATCTTGGAAAGATGGAAGGCCGAGTCAACCTTGAGCCTGGTGGGATTTGAACTGCCAAACTGCAGTCAGCCGGCAGTCAGCAGAAGTAGCCTGCAGTACCGCACTTTGACCACTGCGCCACCGAGGCTCCTGCTTTTCCCGTGCTTTTCATTCTTCGGAGAACAACTAGAAAGAGAGCAGAGGGATGAAATGCAAAGGAAGGAAGAGGGCAGGGAGGCGGTAGCAGCTAGGGTGAAGCTGTGAGCTGGAATTTAAGAAGAACATAGAACGTAGACTTTACAAGAAGGAGGACCGTTTTCTCACACAGCAGTTTTCTTACCGACATTTCCACTCAATGTAAAAGCAGTGCCTTCCAGGGTTTGTGCTATTGGGCATCAATGGAGCATCTCTTATTTATCTTACATTTTTGTGAATGCAGCACCGAGACGCTTGAAGGCCACACACCAAGGACATCTCAGCCTGGAGAAAAGCCTACCTACACCTGGTTGCTAGGAGTCAACCTGGACTTGACAAGCACCTAATCAATCAGTTAAATACTATCCCAAAGAACAAAGCATACAAATTGGTAAGTAACATTTTCATTATCCTATTTAAGACACAACATACATAACTTCAGATCAAAATTCTAAAAAAAAAAAAAAATAAGTTTAAGATTAAAAACATTAATCTTAAATTTCCAGCAGTAGTTGAAAAAGAGGACAATGGTCACATTATGCATTGGACTCTTTAAGAGGTTATTCTGAGGATTTTGATGAACACGGCAAAGATGAGAGAACTCCAATATATTTCTGACTGAGTTCAGGTCTAACACAACCTACTAATTGCCTAACAAATCGATCAAAATAACTTTTAAGCCTGGCTGCGTAAATGTGTTGTACATTTGCTAAATCCTATTTAGAGCTAATCCATAAATTAGTGTTTGTTTGCTTGCTAGCTGGCTGGCTGGCTCGTTTGTTTGTTTGTTTAAAACAAAAACAATTATCTTAATAAGTATATGGACTAAAAGTAACTGCTCCACATTAAAAGTCCAGAAATATATTTCCCCTTTGAGGGAATTCCCATCAACATTTCTCATACCATTTATGAAGCTTTTTTCGTCTTCTCTTGAGTCACAATTTCCGCATTTTCATCTCTTTTATATGAAGCTTGCTCATGGACTAGTCACTCGTAAGTAAGCCGTGAGCATCTGCCAGACCTTCAGACATGGATAGATAGTGGAACTTCGCAGCTTGATGGGATTATTACTACCAATCTCTACAGTGTACTAAAGGGAAAGGGCTGTGCAACTGGAAACTGTATTTTCTGAACTGTGCACTTAAAAGAGTCAAGTGTTTCCTTGTTTGTTTGGAATTTCCACCTGCTGATATACACAAAATAATTTATTAGAGCTAAGATAAATAGATTTGCTTTTTTTTTCAGTAATGAAAATATTCCAGAATATTTCATCATCCCAAAAATGAAGAGAAGATATTTGCTGCTATATACAGAAAAAAAAGAAGAAGAAGAAAAAAAAGACCAACATTTCTTTGTTTGATCCCTGGTTAGAATGATCATCATTTGAATGAAGGCCCAAATTATCCCCACTGATCTTCTTGAAACCTATAATTTCCAGTGATCAGTCCGTCTACCTGAGAAGGAGAAAAAGAACAATAAAAGGCAAAATATCACACTGTAGGACTGACGGATTAACATTAGGAAGTTATTAACATAATTCACTACTATTCTTCCATTCTCTGTGCCCTCGTTAGGTCAAGGGTTTATTATTAAGTTCATGTTATTATGAAGGTACCATCGTCAAGAGAGAGCTGCCGGAAGAGCTTTCAAGTAGCTTTCACATTTGTCAACAACAAAACTCTGAATTTGCAGAAACTATCAAAATGCCCTCAATATACACTTGGCTCGCCGGCCTTCCCACCCTACGTCTTCCTTCATATTTAAGGATATGGGTTAACCCAATGAAATCGGTCCGAAACATACACATTAGACAAACTATACTGTGTGGTTTTCCTTTGTCCCAAAAAAAAAAAAAAATCACAAACTGTCCAAGGCATTTTTTTCGGATGAAGATGACAAGCTGAATGAGGTATCGTCAGGTTCTGGAGATGTATGATTGAAATCCATCTCTTCCAATTCTGGAGGTAAATCGGCTAGAAGTGCCTGCGTTATAAAGACAATGGAAAGAATGAAAAGTTGCAATTTGTTCTTGTGAGTTTGGGGTACTATCACCTCAACAATTAAACCAGTGGAATGGCTTTCCTTCAGAACTTCTGGGTGCTCCATCACTGGGAGAAGAGACTGAACCACCACTTGTCTGAAATGGTATAGGACTGTGATGGCGAACCTATGGCACGGGTGCCACAGGTGGCACGCAGAGCCATCTTGCTGGGCACGCAAGCTGTCGGCCAACTGACCTCCAGCTGAGCATACACATGCAATTGCTCATGCTTGCATGTGCGACTGCAGAGACCCAGCCGGTCTTCGAGCCTCCACTGTGCATGCGCGCGATTGCAGCAGGAAATCCAGCTGGCCTTCGGAGCTTTCCTGCGATAGCTCATGTGTGCATAAGTGCCTGTACACAGTGAGCATGCATTGCACGTGCAAAAGCTGCATGCATGCGCAGATAGTGCAGTTGCACATGCTGTGTACGTGGAGGAGCCACACGCAAATGCAGATGGCACGCGCAAAGTGCGTACTGTTCAGCACTCAGTAAATAAAAGGTTTGCCACCACTGGTATAGTGTCTCTGCTTGAACATGGGGTTGGATTAGAAGATCTCCCAGGTCCCTTCCAATTCTGGTATTCTGTTATGTTTTTATCTCGGTATTACCTATTCATGTCTCAACTGCTCCAAGATCCAAACTAGGTCTAACATGTGCGCCCCCCCCCCTTCCGCCCCACCAAGGGAAAGGAACTCAGCCCAGGAATGATAGGATGATTCTGTTGATGCTACGTCAAATGCTGCATTTCTGAAGCTCTTCCTTCAGTGAAAATTCATTTCCTTCGTTTTATTCCACTCGGCGGCGCATACGTCACGTCTTAACATTTTAATAATATTGTAATGTTTGTCCTTTTAATCTTTCCACAGTTTAACCAATTTTGGCTTGTTTCTATGAATTGTAAAGTCACCTTGCAGGTAGGGGATGGGCGGCATAAATATTTAATAGATAAAATAAATACATCCCGATCTATGCAACATGCATTTTAAAAGATCTCCATTGTAAGGAAATATTCAGAAGCAACATCCTCACTGTGTATATATGTACAATGTATATCGTTAGTGGCAGAGAAAAAAGAGACCCACTGAAACTCGTATCTTCACAGCAGAGGCCTTCAAAAGTGACAGAAGGTTCCTTCTTCTTTCTTTAGCCTTACCTGCTGCTGATCTTTATCATCTGTTTTGACAGCCAGGATCAAGCTTCTCGTGAAAGTCTGGAGTTCAAAATACTTCTGTTTTTGATGCGCCAGTTCGCTCTCAACGAACCTTACTTCCTCGTTCTGGAGGGAGGAAAAAAAGTTCCGTATAACTTTCGGTGTTACATTTTATTTTGTAACGGAGTTAAAAACTGTTCTTCTCGAATGTTTGCAAATATGTGGTGCAAATATGTAGAGTTTTATGCTTGAGAAAAAGTTGATGTTAACATTAAAATGGTTCACTTTCTCACTTACAGTTTTGAGATGAAGTTATGGCATTTATAATAAATTTACCAAAATAAATCTCAAAATGAGATACTAAATAATAAATTAAAATATAGCAGCACAATCCCATTAAATACTAAAATGCAGAAGCAAAATTCATCTATCTGTCTGTCTGTCTCTCTCTCTTTCCGTCCGTCCTTCCTTCCTTTCTCTCTCTCTTCCCCCCCTCTTGTGTTTTGTAATTAGGAAATACTCTTCCCATTTGTTTCAACAACAAAAAGTGCAATAGATAAGAACTCCATTTAAAAAAATATGGATAACCTATTTCTCTCAGATACTAGCTCATTTAACCAACAATAGCTGTTCATCAAAATTCAATAATAACACGTTCTTGTAGTTATCACATCACACTATTCAGATTGGTGGCAAGTGATATTAAAGGAAAAAAACACCCCACTTTCTGCACATTTATACTTCTCTGGCACTGTACTTTCTCTTAAAGCAGGGATCATGAAGTAAATATGTGAAGTTCAGTTGCACACATATTGTGGTGTTTTTACTTTAAACCTGGTAATGTTCTAGGACAACGTGCATCCTATATTGTTACACCAAGTAAAACCTAAGTTAGAAGTGATCCACGTCGAATTCTTATGTATAGATGTAACCTTTGCAAATTTGGCAGAAAGCCGCAATGATCATATTCCCAACTGCTGCTGCTTATATGGCATCAAAAGCAAACATTAGAGCCTGCAAACTACAAGCTGGTGAAATTGGAACATTCTGCCTTAAAAAATAAATAAATAAAATCATTCATCTACTTCTAAAAAAGTTTGCTTCAGCACCATCTGCCTGGAGTTATGTTCTCACGGTCCCTAATTTGTACTCTATAGACTTTGCAGCACTGAGCTCTACACTGGGACCAGGTGGTGGCTCAGGAATTCTAGGAGCTGAATTCTGCAAGTCATAAAGGGGCCATGGTGTCCTGTCCCCCCCCCCCATTTAAAGGATAATGGTTTTTCTGTTTAAACAAAAATATAAGACACTTACTTTGTAGTCCAGAAGAGAACTCATTTGATCCACTTCAGAATTACTGATCATGTCGCTTTCTTCATCATCTATTATTTCTATTTTCTTAAAGGAAAAAAACAGACAAGTAGTGCATTTCATTTTTGAAAGCAGACGTTTTGACACGGTCAGGAACCCATCCTCCACAAAAGCTTTCCCCAGATTGGATATTCTCAGTTTTGATTTTGTTTTTTCATCCCCTGCCCAATTCTACGGCACAACGCTGAGCCCTTCAGATCTCAGTCCACCAAGCTTTGCGGTTTTAATCTGGTCAGTGGATTTCGGGAATCATTCTCACCACATTATCTGAAGATACGGTGGCGTGGTCTTCTTCTTTGTGGCCAATGACTTCATTTGGAAGAACTTCGTTGTGTTCTTCTGCAAAAATGAACAATGTGGTTCTAAGCAAAGAGCTGATCTACATACAGACCATCAGAAAATCCCCAGAAAGAAAGAAAAAAGTGTGTGTCCACTTCACAGAGAATTACGAAAAACTTAAGCAAGTTGTCTATATATACTGTAATTAATAGAGTTAATCACACACACACACACAC
>JAEANM010009007.1:0-16624 GCA_017656035.1 Myanophis thanlyinensis
AGGATAGGATAGGATAGGATAGGATAGGATAGGGCAGGGTCAAATGTGAATGGCGCTATTGGTTCGGTAGAACCGGTGCAACCAGGCTGAATTTCACCACTGGTACCGTGCAATATACCGCTGTTTACAAGCCAGCATGGCTGGATTCATCACACAAAGGACAGAAATGTTGTCTTCTTCATTTTCCCGTTTTAGTGCATAAAATGTTAGGGATGAAGGCACCAAACAAAGCTGCCTGAAATGTTCTATTGTAGAGGTAGCTAATGCAGTTCTAAATGGTTGCAGATCTGTCCCCTTGAAATCCACTAGATTCCTTGCCTCACTTTGCACACACACCGAGTCAGAGTTGGCACTCTGTAAAGCAAAATGCCAAAATCCATCTTCACCTTTATTTCCATATATTATTCCTGGCCCCTAATCAATTCCAGAAATATTCTTGGAAGATATTATTATTACCTTTGTTTGTTCAATGGGTATCGCTCCACTTCCTTCCCTACTCAGAGTGGCTGAAAATAATATGCCCATGGTAAGAATAATGTACATTCCCCAAACAGCATCAAACCCAATGCAGAATTCACAAGAAATCAAGATTCCCATCTTTGGCCAACATCTGGAAGACCAAAGGAGCCAAGCTAACCGCTACAACAGTGTTTCTCAACTCAACAACTTTACAACGTGTGGACTTCTAACTCCCAGAATTCGTTAGACGGCTCATTGGCTATGGAATTCTGGGAGTTGAAGTCCACCCATCTTAAAGTTGCCAAGTTTGAGCAACAATGCTCTTCTAGGAAGAGGCTGCTTCAGATGGGACTTTGCCTGATGACTCCATCCCCCATCAGTTCATGAGGATGGGGCTCACCATGAATTCCTCCTGGAAGACCTGTTCAAATGGATTACCTGCTCCATGTGAAAATATTTCCAGCTGCAACCTAATATTTTCTTTAGCAGTGGTGGCCCACCTGCCCAGCAACAAAGACAAAAATAAGCCCAGATGGGAACGTCGGGGTTAAAGGTGTGATGAGAACAGCCTTATTAGTGCTTTGTGACTGGCTATGTTCCTCTGTTGTGAGATTAAACTTGGCAGTCTCTCTTAAATTGCAGAGGTGTTCAACTTTCAGAAATTAATTGAGGCTCTTTAGAGCAGATCACAGATTCAACAGCCTAACACTCAATAGTTTAATTCGATTAAAATAAACAGCTTCAGTCTTCACGTGAGTTTTGTAGCTTTCCTAAAGAGCCCCAGGAATATTTAGAAACAAGAATAAAACAGAGGGGTATTTTCAAAAAGGATACTTAAAAATGGAAAAATAATTACCGAAGTATATAATTAATCCTCAAATAGCACCAGTAAAAGATACCAAAAGCAGAATGCATTGAGTGGTTTTCCTGGTATAAAAAAGAAATACATTTTTTTTGGTGCTTAACGTCAACATCTCCAACGATATTGCTGCTTGTAAATGTTAAAAGGAAAGAGGCAGCCTGGGAATCTTAATATTCAATGGGAACCCCTCCCCCCCCCATTACTAGCTTCCTGGCTTCTTCGCAGATCTAAAGTTCCTCGCTTAGGATCTTGAAACATAACCTATCTTTCCAGAGCTTCCAGAACTCCTGGCAGCTGTTTCTTTTCCCTTTCTTATCTTGGCACCCTGAGGGCTAGAAGCTTGCTCTTTGAATTTGCTAATCCTGCATTCGGCATCCGTCCGTTTAGCAGTAGCTGCCCTGTCCTGTGCATTTCTTTCTTTCTTTCTTCCCTGTTTGTATTTTCTTTCCTGGAGCCAATCTAGCCATCCTTGGATAAATCATCTGTCTGTCTGAATACAGCTGTTCTCCTGTCGCCTGGCTGGCTGGTTGGGGAGGCAGAAATATAACCAGACCTCCCGGCAAGTAAGCAACCTCCTCGGAGGCTTAATAAACAAGTCACGCTAAAGTACAACGCAGGTTCAAGCCCCTTGTTCCACAACATCCTCTGGCCCCTCGGAAAACCGGAGTCCATGTCAGATAACTCTTGTTGCATTAACAATGCAAGCAGTTGGCTCATTCCCAGCATGTTCTTCTTTGGGCACTTACACCTAAACCTTGCTGCAAATCCCAGGAGGGAAGGGGAGGCCCCCAAGCGCACCTGTGCTCTTCTGTCTTCCAGCCGTTGGGACACAAAACCATCTCCCAATGCAGATCGCCTTCCGAGCAGGATGATTGACAGGTCCCAAGCCTTCTCCCCAGTTATTCCCCCCACTGGAATGGATTTGCGGGTGCTGCCAATATCTGCCTCCACCTTTCCCCCTCCTCTGTCTGACTTTATTTTGCCCTCCAGCCTTTTGTGTGTTTTACAAGTGCTCTCTGGAATAATTTTTCATGATGAAGAAAGGGAGGGAGGGAGGACGGAAGGACGGCAGGAAGGAAGGAAGGGAAAGGCAGTAAGGGAGGAAGAATTTCATTTGAGTTTTAAAGCAGGTGTTAATACAAAAATGCATACTACCAACTCACTGCCTTTTATAGATTGGGTCCAACACATCATGCTAAGCCAAGGTTTGCCTAACTCTGCTTAACTGCACAATCTACAACTGATTTATACCCCTTATGGTCATAAACTATGATTTACAAACCATAGTATGGGGGGAGTTTATGCATCCAACCTAGCCAACACTAAACAAATCGTGTCATGGTTTAAAGCAAACTTGGCAACTTTAAGAGGAAGGCGGACCAACTCCCAGAATTTCTCAAGCAGCATTCTGCATGGGGAATTTTGGGGGTTAAAAGTCCACACACCTTCAAGTCGCCAAGGTTGAGAAACACTGGTTTAGAGGAATGTGTGAATCCAGGTAGAAGTTTTGGGTGATGGGTGAATCAGACTCAGATCAAAAACGAAAGGTAATAGGTAGTATCCAAGTTGCAGCGGTACAAATTGCAAGAGGAGATTAATCTCAGATGGAAAGGGGGAGGGGAGGGGGGAGGAGGAGGGGGAGGGCAGGGAAAGAATCTTAACCATACATTTTAAAGAATTATGGGTTCAAATGTATTTCTGCTCCCTGTGCAAATTTATTTTTGCTTTTAATTAGTTCCAAAAACAAAAACACACACATCAAAATGTTTTAAGAAATTCTAGGTAGATGAGGAGTGGGGGGCTATGTTTACATGGAACACAATCTTAATGTTGTTTCAACAAGCACCCCAACACTACCATTCCTACAACTTGCTTAAATTTGATTGTCGAATTCATTTCTTTCCTGGATTTGTACATTTGTACTGAATCACAAATTGTACACATGACCTATGTACTGAGCCACATGGGAAAACAAAGGGAGGGGGAAGGAATCAGGCTTAAAACTAACCCACTTGGCTTATGTGTGAATGCAACTATCAAATTTCTAACTTACCTGTTTAAGCAAGTTGAATGAACCCTAATGCTAACCAGGTTAAGCACGTATGTCTTCGATCTGGTACGCAAAACACCCTGTGAGTTATTGGTTTTGGCTTTAGTGTGTTGTGTGAACACAGCCATCAGTGGAGTTGTAAATCATCTTTACAGCTTAGAAAGCCAACCTCATAGTCTTTATTCCATAAACCATAGCTTAGGACCCAGAAACCCAGCAACAGCATTGTACCATCATTCCAATATGGGAAAAATTAAACTCAGTTGCTTCTATATAGAATTTGAATGGCATTCATATAAAACTAGCAGAATTACAAGGAGACCTCTGAAGTACAAATGGACAGGAAATAGCCTGTATTTATGTCATGCGTGAACTGTGCCATGGCCCAGGCAATTTTACATGTTCCACATTGCCAGCCTCAATACCTGACAATTCACAATTCAAAACCGGTATCTCACGAGTACCACGATAGTCCTTTAAGTGATAATTAAAAAGAACTTTAAAGGAAAACTGTAAATAGCAATGCCTCTGTTTTTTCTGCAAATTTTCTTTCCCCTTTTGGGGATTGTATGGCACATTTATCCCTGATTAACTGAAACATGGTTTACACAAAGAACCCCATTTTTGCCCAACATACCGAAACCTAAACTACCCTGCAGATTTGGTTGAAATAATACACTTGGCTTAAAGGTGGCTTGCCTACGTCCTATCAACCCAACTCTGAAAACAGGTCTCTTTGTCCTCAACAGTCAAGAGCGCCACCTTTGAAGTCTCCAAAAGCTGCAAATGAAGTGTGTTAGAGGCTTCATTTTGCCCACGAACCACAGGTTGCTTATCCCTGCCAAAGAGCCTTGTGTGACCATTTGTGTATTCAGACACCTTCCAACTGAGCTCTCTGTGCAAATACAGCCAGGAAAAAAATCAGCAGAAAAATAGTTTTCCCAGCCCTGAAAATGTTGTCTCAGCTCACAGACTCGGAACATCTTCAATGTGAGAAGACAAGAGAACCACATCTATAAATTCTGGCCGATGTGAGTTGGATGATTGTATGCAAGATCTGTCTATCTGTTACTCTATCAATGTCTGTCTATCCACCCATCCATCTATCCATATGTGTCTGTCTGGGGTCTGTCTATCTATCTATCTATCCAAAAAGATTAGCTTTCAAGGCATAATGAGCCCTTTGTAAACAATGCTACAATAAGCAAATAGATGCTGCTGTCTTCCAGGACTCTGTGGGTTGCAATCAATGCTCAGCCCTGTCCTTGTTCAGGGGCACAAGTCATGCTTTCTATCCTCTGTATGAAGTTGCAAGCAAGCACAGCATTGAGGTAGTGACCAGGCTTTCCTAGAGCGGTGATCCCCAACCTTTGCAGATCAGCACAGAGTGGGGGTGGGTGGGAGGAAGGGTTATGTGCGAGAGGCAGGTGGTCTTGCACACACACAGAGTCCATTTACCCGAGAGGCATGCACATACACCCATTACTCACCTAAGTAGAGCTATGCATGTGCATGCTGCAATCCCGTTTCAAATGGGCTGAGGCCTGGTAATGGGCTGGGGATCTCTGTCCTAGAGAATCTTCTAATTGCATTGTTCCAAAATAGTAATCATTTCCTAAGAAGAACTGCAGATGTATGAAACATCTCTTTGTTATTAACTGTGGCTTGCTGAGAAATCATAGGTGGCTTAGTGTACACATTGAAGAATGTGTAGAATATTATTATGTTAGAATGATTTGTGAGTTACCTTGTCTGAATGTTTTGATTGACCAGTCATTCTAAACCAAAACTACAGTGCATCGGAACTGGTAAAGTCCAATAACCAGCATTTTCTCATACTTATGGCCTTGGTTATATGGCCCACTTGCCCAAAAGGCTAGCTATTGCTCAGGGAACACTACTAGTCTAGACAGGGATGTTATCTTTGTCATTTCTATGCATCACCAGGCCATCAGCATCCTAACATAAAAACTCAACCAATTGAGCATAGCGCAATTATAAAGTCCTGGTTGCCAATATACAGAATAAGAGGGTTGGAAAGGACTTTGGAGGTCTTCTAATCCAACTCCCTTCCTTAAGCAGGAGACGCTATACCATTCCAGACAAATAGCTGTCCAATCTCTTCTTAAAACCTCCAGTGATGGAGCATCCACAGCTTCTGGTGGCAAGCCGTTCCACTGATTGATCATTGTCACCGAGAGGAAACTTCTCCTTAATTCTAGGTTGGATCTCTCAGGCTGCCATCCATTACTTCTTATCTTGCCCTCAGGTGCTTTGGAGAATAGGTTGTCCCTCTCTTCTTTATGACAGCCCCTCAGATATTGGAACACTGCTATCATGTCACCCTCTAGTCCTTGTCTTTGTGAGACTAGACCAGTGGTGGTGAAACTATGGAACACATGCCAGAAACATCACGCCAAACTGTCCCGCAAGCTTTCCGGCCCAGCAAACCATCCCGTGTGCCCCACGCAGCCTCGCTGGCACTGCAGCCCATTCCATTGTGCGCTAGCCAGCTGGCTTTTGCTGCGTGGGAGTGCTGAAATCCAGAAGTGCAGCATCCCAGCGTGCATGTATGGTCCAAGAACCGAATGTCCAGTTTCCGATATGCATATGCACATCAGCCAGCTGTTCGTTGCACGTGCATGCACACCATGCTGGGACACTGCGCTTCTGGGTTTCAGTGCTCCCGCGTGGCAAAAGCCAGCTGGCTAGCGTGCAATGGAGTGTAAGAACGGGCTGTGGGGGCTGCACGCAAGGAGTGCAAGAATGGGCTGCAGAGCCAGCAGGGTTGCGCATGGCTCACGGGATGGTTTGGCGTGCCTTTCTGGCACTAAGGATGGCACCTGATGACGTAAAAGGTTTGCCACCACTGGACTAGACCACAGGTATCAAACTCACTGCATCACGTTGCCATAATGTGATGTTTCCCAATGTTTTTTCCCTTTGCAGAATGGAAGTGGGGGTGGCCTGCGCATGATGCATCCACCCTCCAGGCCACCAGTTTGACAGCCCTGGACTAAACATACCCAGTTCGTGCAACCACTTCTCATATTTTGAAAACAAGCCACTGGCATTTAAAGAAAACTCTCAGGGGGCTGTTCCATTCACTGTCAGGGTTCCACACAGCATCCGCTATTTAATCAAAACTCCAAAGAAACGAAAGTCCTTCTTTGGAGTTTTAATTAAATTCCGGATGCTGGGTGGAACCCTGTCATTCACTTTCTGCTGCAGAAGATATGGTCAATCACCAAACATCTATTTCCAAAGCCAAATTTAGGAAGTTCTCCCTAGATACTGCTTGCATTTCCTCCTTAAGCAGGTAGGCTCATCTACTCAGAGAGCAATGGCCTTGTATTTATCCGCTCAGGTTGTAAGACCTTTCTGGACAAGGAGGCTTCGCAGCGTGCTGAGTTCCTTTTCAAAATTTGTTTGAAGTTCGGATCATCACCCTGAAAATGTAAACTTCAGAATGGGAATGGGGTCTTCTCACACCTAAGTGCCCATAGAAAGCACTCTAAGCTAGAAACTGGTAGGTCTGGAAGATAACAGTCCCATCAGCTTCTGAATGATCAGGAGTTTGACTGTACAATAACACTGCTCAGAGACTGGTTTTAATGCATCTTTTTAGTGCGGATGGTGGAGAGGAAAGACAAAGATGCTTTGTTACCCCTGTTTCCCCAAAAATAAGATCTATCCCAAAAAGCCCTAGCATGTTTTAAATGCATGAACCTAATATAAGCCCTACCACCCCCCCAAAATAAGCCCTACTTAAGAGACTGCACAGCCGGCCGGCCACCCATTCCATCTGGTTGCTCATGGTGCTGTGGCCATGAGGCTGGGTGGTAGTGGTGGTGGAGCTTACCTCAGGGCCCCTGCAGTCAGGACATCCATGTCCCAATACCTGACTCACGGCGGCAGCACCAGCAGCCATGTGTAGCAGGAGTCCGTGGCTGCCAAGCCCACTTCTGCTTGCTCGCAACTACAGTGGAGCAGAAGGCCAAGTGGTGTGCTAGTGCCGCGAGATAAGTCAGGTATCAGGGTATGAACGATCTGGCTGCAGGGGGCCCTGTGGTAAACCGGTGCAGGGCGAATAGGGAAGCTCCATTCCATGCCTCATGGCAGCAGCACTGGTGCACTGCATAGTTTCCTGCCTCACCATGAACAAGCAGAAGAAGTGGGCCTCCCATACATGGGGGTGAAAAATAAGACATCCCCCCAAAATAAGCCCTGGTGCTTATTTTGGGGTCCAAAAGATAATAAGACCAGGTCTTATTTTTGGAGAAACCCAGGTAAAAGGAACCTAGAGAGATTTAAGTTATGGACTTCACAGCTCACAATGTTAGCCACTATGGGACTCAGGTGGTCAAGAGAGCTTTCTCCACTTGTAACATCAGATGGTCACCCGATGGGATGAAGGCAGGCATGAAACTGTTTTGACATCAGTTCCCCACCTCCATGCTTCTGGGGGACAACCAAAGGAAGCCTTCCTCTCCCGCTGGAAAAATAAAGGCCTCTCCTGCTGCTTCAGGGTTGCATGGGTGAGCAACTACTTGGGTGCCAAGGTTTTTTTTCCACCCCCTTTCCCCGGCTTAGCTAAAAGCTCCACAGCATCACAGCAGAAGACAAAACAAGCCTTGGGAAAGTTACATCAATGCCAGACAGATCCGGGGATGGGGAGCATTAATTAGAAGGTGGTCAGGAGGAGAGTGATTTCAAGGTATTGGTGGGAGAGGGAGGGAGAGGGAGCTCGCCGTGTGACGCCTCTGCTGCAAAGGGAGTTGGAAGCATTCTAATTGGGGCTGTGTCGAGCCAGCCACTTGCAGATGGGAGGCTGTCCTAGAGTGCCTCCCTCTCTCTCCCTCTCTCTGCATTGCCCAGGGCTCGCCTGGGATTCTGTGCATAGCACCGGCACAGACTTTTTCAAGGCGGCAGAGAGAAAAGTTCAAAGGAGGGCAGACGGAGAGCGCCAAGGTGGGAGAACGTGACAGGAGAACATACCATGGGATGGAAGCACAGGGAGGGGGGCCTGCAGAAACTGGATCTAGGCGCCCTCTTAAAACAAAGGAGGGTGGGTCCAGCCCTGGGCGAGAAAGAGAGCATGGGGCTGCAGTCCACTGACTGAAAAAGCCAGAGTAGGCGTGGGAGAGTCTAAATGATTGTTCCCTACAGGGAACAAAACTCATTCTGTTAATTCTCTCTCTCCAGGCCAGGCATATTATTATTATTATTATTATTCTATAGCAGGAAAGGTTTTCCCCTCTGTGGCTGAACAGCATGTGCACAAATGCAACAAAATGCATCCATTCCTCTTGATCTATACAAGGTACAGATATATTCAGGCTGTCCTAAGTAGCTGTTTCAACCTGTTCCTACTCAACCTTCCCCCAACTCACTACAGATAGTCGTCGACTTACAACAGTTCATTTAGTGACCAAAGTTACAATGGCGCTCAAAAAATGACTTATGATCCTTTGTCACACTTATGACCATTGCAGCATCCCCAAGGTCACATGATTTACATTCAGATGCTTGATAAGTGGTTCATATTCACGACGGTTGCAGTTTCCCAAGGCTGCCTGTTAACCTTTTGCGACTTTCAGATGAGCAAAGTTAACGGGGGAGAAGGCAGATTCACTGAATAACCACGTTACTAATTGAACAACTATAGTGATTCCCTTAACAAACTGGGCAAGAAAAGTCATAAAAATGGGAGCAAAACTCGCTCACCAAATTTCTCACTTAGCAACGTTCATCTTGGGCTCAATTGTGGTCATAAGTCGAGAACCACTTGTTATCTTCAGCAGTAACTTTGCTGCCTGGGGAATTCTGGGAATCGCAGTCTCCATGTCTGGAAGGCTCCCAGCAGAGGCAGCTTTTTTAGGAAGCACCATTTTTCCAAGGGACACAAGGGCTATCCCAAGTTGAGTTCCCGGCATATCCAGGAACAGCTGGGACCAAATTCAGAGATCTGTTGCCCATAGTGATGAACGAGAAGGTGCTGCCTCTTTGCGGGACTTTTGCAAGCAAAGGCTGAATGGCTGGGAATGTTTGAATTCGGATGACTATGCGGACTCCTTTTGGGGCGCTTCTTTTCACCGAAATCTGCCAGGAGATCCACCCTCTCTCGCTTTAAGTGGTGGTATGGTGTTGACACGTGGCCCACGGTAGGTGCCCACTTGAGCTTTGGAGTCACCGTGACTCTACTGCAGTGCCGTTTCCACCCACGACCTTGCTCTGGGGTCCCCTTTCTTTCGTTATTTCCTTCCCCAACCCGTCTTTGTCTCCAACAGAGGTGTGCCCTCCTGTTCTGCAGAAATGCCATGTCCTCAGCAGCCACCAAGCTGTGATGGTAACGTTTGAGCCTCAGAGAGAGGTAGGGCAACAATCCACCAGGGAGATTTAAGGTAGAGGGAGAGACCAGATATATTCATGAGCATTAGAGAGCACAGCATCTTTCCTGTCTTCTCTCCTTGCCCCTAGAGAACCTTCTTCCAAAGTATAAACAGAAAGACATGCACAGTTGTGGAGGGAGGGAGAAGAGCAGGAGCAATCCCTGGGGAACAGAGGATGCTGGGAGAAAAACAAAACAGCAGCCATATTCCCTGCAGTGTCCTTCTGGAAAGCAGATAAGTGCCTTTTGATTTCACAGTCACACCACCCCAGTCACTGGGCTGGTGATTAACATAAAATCAATCCACCCCCTTCTCTCGTCTTCTTCTTCTTCTTCGGGTTTTTTTTTTTTTTCCTTTTTCTTTTCCAAAGCAGCCAAGCAGCCTCTGACTGAGAGACGGGATGCAGTGAGCCTGTGCCACCTGATTAAAGAAAGCTTCCTCTTTAATCACCTCCTGCCACCGTGAGGGCTTTTTGGAGTGGGCTAAAAGCAGGTCGTGCGCCAGGAGGTGACAGCAGCGGCGCTGGCGGTGGTGGGCGGCAGCAGGTCAGGGAGATTGCACTTCTCTTTGGCAGGCAAAGAGAAGGGCAAAGGGCTGGGGAGCAGTAAAGGAGAAGGGGAGGCAACGGGAAGGGAACAAAGCAGAACGGGGCAGCTGAAGACCACAGCCAACCAGTAAGCAACTGGAAAGTGGGAAGCTAGAATAGGATATCTGGAGACCACAGCAGATCAGGAAGCAACTGGAAAGTGGGAATAGGACATCTGGAGACCACAGCAGTTCTGGAAGCAACTGGAAGATGAGAAGTTAGAACAGGGCATCTGGAGACCACAGCAGATCCGGAAGCAACTGGAAGGTAGGAATCTAGAACAGGGCATCTGGAGACCACAGCAGATCCGGAAGCAACTGGAAGGTAGGAAGCTAGAACAGGGCATCTGGAGACTGTAGCAGAACATGAAGTAACTGGAAGGTAAAGAAACCAGAGCAGGGTATCTGAAGTCAGCAGCAGAATTGAGAAGAGCTTCTGGTGAAGCAACCTCTATAAGCCAAATTATTCTTTTTTTCTTGGTCATAAAGGTCCATGCACCCTCCACCTCTCCACATGCCCATGGATAAATCTGTAGGTTACGAAAGATCAGGTTCACACGTGAAGATCTAATTGAACTGATTCATTCTTACTCATGCCTATGCACAGGAATATTCTCAACTAATGGTTAGAACCTGCATGGAGTTAGATAAGGATCAATGGAATTCAAGAGATGTTCATTTGTGGCTAAGTCGAGATTCTAGGCTGATCCCTCTTTTAACGCCACCCCCAGGTTATGCCACTTCTCCTACAGTAGATACAGGCCAACCTACAGGCAATTTCCCCACACATATCCTTCCAGCATCTTTTGGGGAGGGATTTCAATGGCTTGTTCCAACCGAGCAGTTAGAAAAGTGATACTGTGATCCTATTTCCTCTAGGCTTGTCATTAGGCCCATAAGTCAAAGCAGGTTTCCCTTTCATATCTACGGCTTAAGGAAAGGCTGGCAAATAAGCGCTGACTCCAAGCAGCACTTGGAGAAATCTGTGTTGTTGCTGGACCTGGGTGGGGAACTTGGAGAGTCTGAAAACAAGAGAATCAGATTAACTATTTTTTTCCCCTTCAAATGCTGTGGATTCCCTAAGTGAGAAAATTCCTCTTATAATGGTCTTGAGTCGGCTATCAGGCCTCTCCAATTCCCTTTCAACTACATATGTCCAGTCATATATTAGAGTAGGGGTGTCAAACTCAAGGCCCGGGGCATGGACTTGGTCCATGGGGTGCTTAGATCTGGCTCTGGAAAAAACAAAGAACCGGTCCGCAGTGGGTAGCCCTCCTGAGCTCCATTTTTGCTGGCAGAGGGTTTCAGGAGGCCATCACATCCGAAAGCGAGCTCGGGAGCCCATTTTCACTGGCAGAGCGCTCAGGCCACCGCAGACGCCCCCGACATGAGCATCGTCAAGCTGGCCACACCTACCCTGGCCTCCCAAGATGAAACACAACCTTGATGCGGCCCTCAAATCAAGTTTGACACCGCTTTATTAGAGTGAACAATCGTTCTCTTTTGTGAGCTGACGTCCTCTGAGATCTCACCCAGTGGGTTGGTCCTATTAAAAAAGTACTGGGCCACATACACTTGATCTTAGCCAACAGGCCTTTTGAAGTGGGTGAAACGAGGACCCAGATTGTTAGGGGCAAGATGCTGACTCAGTAAACCACTTAGAGAGGGCTGGGAAGCACTGTGAAGTGATAGATAAGTCTAAGCGCGGTTGCTATTGCTATACCACTGCCCAAACAAGGCAGCCAAAAGTCATATCCATTCCCTAGTGTCTTTTAGGAGATCCGGAGAAATTTGGACACCAAGCCAGTTCTCCCACCAACAGTCTGCTAGCTTTTCCATCTTTGCTTTATGTCACAGTCTCTGTTAGGTCATCACACCGATTCCTTCCAAAGCCAGCTTCCCATTCTCCATCATGGAAAACAAAGTCCTCTCCCCTTCAGCAGTCTTTGGCACAGCCAGGCCTCCTCTCAGCCTCTTCCATGTGTTCTTCCCTCTATTCAGCAAGAAGTCACCAGCTGCAATTAAGCATGTGGGATACTTCAAACGGCAGCTCCCAGCTGCTCCTGGATGGGTGCCCAACGTTCCCATCCCTCTTTCATAAGGCTGGAGGAGAGCAAAAGACCCAAAGCATCTTTCAGACTCTTTCCCTTTCCCTGGGGACAGACTCTAGATGGCGAAAGCTGGATAAGAAAGGAAACTTGGGAAATAACACACAGGGAGGAGAGAGTAACTGATAAGAGGATGCAGAGAGGTACAAAGAGGTGGATGGCTGGACTCACATCACAGACACAACCCTAAAATCATCCTAACCTGCATAAATGGGGGAGTCAAATTGATTGAGGTAGGATACAACTATAAGAAGTAAATACATAAAGGCAAGGTTGACATTGCATGGCATGTGTGCAAATAAATAAGACCTATTTTAGCCTAATATGATGGCGGCATTGACAGACTGTTAATAGCACTAGCGCTTAGATCTATATACCGCTTTATAGTGCTTTACAGCTATCTCTAAGCGGTTTACAGAATCAGCCTGTTGCCCCCAACAATCTGGGTCCTCATTTTACCGACCTCGGAAGGACGGAAGGCTGAGTCAACCTCGAGCCAGTCAGGATTGAACTGCTGGCAGTCGGCAGAATTAGCCTGCCATGTTGCATCCTAACCACCGCGCCACCCTGGCTCCTAACCGATGTCTCACTTAGCAACAAAAATTTTGGGCTCTATTGTGGTTGTTAAGTCAAGGATTACCTATAGTCAGGTAATGACTTAGATCTGGTCCCAGGGGTATCCAATTCGATTTCATTGAGGGCCACATCAGGGTTGTGTTTGACCTTGGGGGGGGGGCTGGGGGGGCGTGGTCAGGGTGGATGAGACCAGCTTGATGTCACTCATGTCGGGGGCACCTGTGGTGGCCCGAGTCCTCTGCCAGCAAAAACAGGCTCCCAAGCTTTGTTTTCGGTTATGATGGCTTCCTGCAACCCTCTGCCGGCAAAAAGGGAGCTCAAGAGGGCCGCATGTGCCCCCCCCCTTGAGCTCCGTTTTCATTGGTAGAGACACTGCAGGCAGGTCCTTTGCTGTTTCCAGGGCAGCCCCGCGGGCCAGGTCTAAGCACCCCGCAGGTCGAATCCAGCCCCTGAGCCTTGAGTTTGACACCCCTGATGTAGAACACCTCCAAGCAAAGACCTGTGACCAAACCCCAAGACTTGGGCATGTGGTCAACCTGTGGTCCTTCAGGACTTACAGGCCATGCTGGGAAAGGCAGCCAGCAACTACAGATTAACATCACCTGGAGACGTTGTCCATCCTTGAGTCAAGCTGAAAGCGTTGGTTGTTCTTAATATAAAAAAAAAACGAGGTGATGAAAGATTTTATGACCGTTCTTCATTGTCGGCTTCTCATGAAGCAGCACTGCCTGGTTTCCATGAGACGCAATTTGTGAAGTAATGATGTTGTTTGCTCATGGAAGTTCTTTGCTTGACTTCTGTGGTCTTCTCTGACAACCAGCGACTGGAAGAGGACAGTCATAACACAGAGCGGGGGCATTAGGTTGGTTTGCGAAAGCAGCTTCAAAGCTTGCTTGTTTTTGTTCTGGAGAAAATTTGTTTTCTGTCTTGGCCCAGCAGTGAAGAAGAGCAGATGGGTATTAGCATCCGCCTTCTGTAAATATCCCATGAACCCACCAGGTTCCCCACTCCAGCTGACGCATTCCATTAAGCCATGACTTCGAATCATGGTTTCCTCAATAAATCATGATAAGTCATACGTTATGATTTACAGATCACAGTGACGGGATTCGCACAGTGTGACAAACTGAAACAAGAACAAGATAGCTTAATGTGATGCAGAAACACAGCTAATGCAAGGGATTCAATAAAACCCAGTTTAGTGTTAAAGGTAAAGCTTTCCCTTGCACATACATGCTAATCGTTCCTGACTCTAGGGGGCGGTGCTCAATCTCCGCTTCTAAGCCGAAGAGCCAGCGCTGTCTGATGACGATTCTGTGGTCACGTGGCCTGCATGACTAAACACCAAAGGCGCATGGAGCACTGTTACCTTCCCACCAAGATGGTCCCTATTTTTCTACTTGCATTTTTACATGCTTTCAAACTGCTAGGTTGGCAGAAGCTGGGACAAGCAATGGGAGCTCAGTCACTACACGGTGCTAGGGATTCAAACCACCGAACTGCCGACCTTTCTGATTGACAAGCTCAGCATGTTAGCCACTGAGCCACTGCATCCCCTAGTTTAGTGTTATGTCAACCCTATTTTAAATGTAGTTCACCATAGGCTGCAGCATACTGATGATAGCTTGTCTAGTTTGCTGTTGCAGCAATAATTGGGAGTTTTCAGTCAAGTTTTATGGCTTGATATGTATGGACTCATCCACTGGAGTTTATTCAGTACACTTTGATTAAGCAAACAGTGTCTAGCAAGAAGGGTGAAAACCAAATCACAAAAAGACACAAATGAGGTAATAATAACTGGATTGTCTCTGATAATGTTTCAACACACTTGAAAATTAAGTTCTGTAGCAACTGAGTTCATTCAACCTGCTGCATCTGGCTAAGATGGGGTTTGAATAGCTTGTGTTCCAGCACGTGGTGAGAACATGCTGTCTTAACCATGTTGGCGCACTGGTTAGAATGCAGTATTGCAGGCTAATTCTGCCGACTGTCAGTTCGATCCTGACTGGTTCCAGGTTGACTCCGCCTTCCATCCTTCCGAGGTGGGTAAAATGAGGACCCAGATAGCTGGGGAAAAATAGGCTGAACTCTGTAACCTGCTTAGAAATGTATTCTGTATTCAGAATCTGAATGTCTTCTGTGTTTCTGTGCTTGTGTGATTGTACTAATGGAGACTCACTCAATTTCACTGCACACAGGTTGTGCATTGACAATAAAGGATTGAATTGAATTGAATTGAAAGGGCTGTAATATAAAGCGGTATATAAGTGCTATTGCTAAGTTAAGTTTGCCCCATTTTACGACCTTTCCTGCTATGGTTGTTAAGTGAATCACACTGCAGCTTTTGAGTTAGTAATATAGTTTTTAAGGGGATCTGTCTTCCTCACGAACTTTGCTCATCAGAAGGTCACAAAAAGGGATTGTGTGACCCCCGGGAAGCTTCAACGGTCAAAAATATGAGTCCGTTGCCAATCATCTGAATTTTGATCACGTGACCATTGGGAGGCTGTAACAGTTGTAAGTGTGAAAAATCATCATCAGTCCCTTTTTTCAGTGCTGTTGTAACTTTGAACGGTCACTAAATGAACCATTGCATCTTGAGGACTACCCATATTGATTCTTTCTTCCAGCCCTGGTAAGTGCATGGCTTAAACTAGAATAGAAAAACCCCATGGTCCAAATGTTAGCAAGTTAAAAACTGCTGACTTTATTTATGCATAACTACAACTTGTATACAAATTGGCCTCTAAAGAGATAAAAATATTGATTTTTTTTTTAAATCTTTGTCCTCGTTTAAAAAGGCTATTAGAATAAAACACAAAGCAATATATCTAAGGCCTGAGCATATTGTTTTTGATGAATCAATTAAGTTAAAGCAGAATGAAATGCAGAAAAATGGATTTGAAATTTTTTAAAAAAAGAGGAGGCGCGGTCCCATCATCATAATTGTGAAAATGACAGCTGATGAACTTTGCTTATTATTAGAAACTTTCTAAATGTAAGGCAGGGTTTTCCAAACCAGATGTGACAGGATTGCGATTTCCAAAATCCTCAGCCAACACAGGCTCCTGTGCAGTTCTCGTTTACACAGTGGCCAGATTTCTACCTAATGCTAAGCCATCATTTTGTTTAACTATTGTTTCCTGAAGAAGTTACTTTTAGTTGGATTCCAATTCAACATACTACCATAAGCCATAATATTTACAGTTTAAAAGCCACAGTGGCTGGTAACCATCTACTGGTTTAGCAAAATATGGGAACTTAGTCACAACAGCAACGTTTTGTCCAAATAGCGGCCATGGTGAGAATTATGACGCACAAACTAGGCAGGTACGGTACAGAAAAACTAGAATAAATAGTTCCTGAATCATCAACAAATCCTCCAGAGGCATTAAGCTTAGCTTTTTTCTTCTTCTTCTTCTAGGTTCTTTATGTAACATCTCTGAAGTTTAAATATTCTGCTTTTATTTGATTAGCTTGTTTATCTTTTGGCTTAATGTCTTCCACCAATCCAACCTGCATAAATGTGAAAACAAATATATAAGAGGACAATTTAGAATCCAATTCTCTCTCTCTCTCTCTCTCTCTCTCT
>JAEANM010009008.1:0-16624 GCA_017656035.1 Myanophis thanlyinensis
GTCATTATATGGGAAACATTGTTTAAGAGCAGAACAAGCGGGTCAGTTCTATCCCACTTTATGTTCTCATCAAATAAATAAGGCCCTTTAAAAAAAAAAACTAAATAATTGATGACAAAAATGCAAAATGTGAACTCTCAGCTTCTTGCCCAATCACAAAACCTGCTCATTTTTCCCAACAGGAGACAAACCATGAATGATAGCAGAGAAAGATTAGTCCTTAAAATAAATAGGATGGCTGCCTTGCACTTACATATTCTTTCACATTTTTTGTCTTCACAGCTTTGTAAGAAGAATAGGCGGGGTACAGGGTGCCGAAAACCAGACTGCAACCAGAGTTTTAAAAATGAAAAATAAAAACAAACGAAAACGGGATGGGGTGGGGGGGGGAAAGGAAGGAAGGAAGGAAGAGAGAGAGTGAGGTCCCAATTATTCTGGCATCGGACTCTCCCAAACCTGAGCGACGTCCAGCCCTCCCCACCCCACCCTACCTCCACCAGCCCACCGAGCAGGCCTAGTAAGGAGGCGCATTGCTCTCCTCTCCCCACCTGCTGCATCCACAATTCCCTTCCTCGTCGCCCAGCAGGCCCGTCAGGCTGGCTTCACCCCCCTGTCTATTTCGAGGCAGTTTTCCTTCCCAAAAGGGGGCGAGGGAACCCCGGGCATCAGGCAACGCCCCGTCTGGTTTCTCCGCCGCCCAGGTTCAGGGCGAGGAGCTCTGGCCTCCCTCTCGCAAGCTGCCTCGCCCCCCCCCCATGGGGGATGGGAGATAATGAAAGGGGGTGGGGTGGGGGCCCCGCGCGCGCTTAAAGCCCCGGGGAGGGCAGCCCTGCCCGACCGCGCGCGGTCCCCCGGTCCCCATCTTCATCCCGTTGCCTGGCAACGGCACCGAGAGGGCCTCCCGCCCAGCCGCCCTGGCGCTCTTACACCACCAGCCGGGAGATGATCCAGGACACCATGGCAAAGCGAGGCCCGGACTCCTCCGGCGGCGGCGGCGATTGGGATGCTTTCAGCACCAGCAGTAGCAGCAGCGCCAGCGAAAGAAAACGGGGCGCTGTTAAAGGGCAGGTTTCTGCAGCAAGCGTAGCCCCGCCCCGTTCCCTTTAAAGGGGAGGGGCTACCGGTGCGTCGGAGGGAAAAGAGCCGCGGACTCAGATCCCTGAGAACTCGGCTGGGTGCGCGCGCCCTTCTCTCTTCCCGGTAGCAGACCCTGAACTGTGAGGGCCGGCCTGCCGGCCGGCATTGCGTCAAGTGAGACTCCTTGCTGGCTGTAGACCGGGGGTGGCGGGGTGGGGGGGTCCGCCCTAGAAGAGCAAAGCGAGGGGAGCACGTTAAGCCCGCCTTCAGCCCCGGCATAGGAGAGGTTACAAGACCTGGGTGGCTACGCGACTTGGAAAGGTTTACCCCGGGGCAACATTCGGCGTAGGAGAAAAGCCCCTTTAATCCTCAGAGGGATTAGCACGCCTTTTCACGAGGGTTTTCATCGTGCGTGGTTGGAGCACTCAAAAGGCAGGGGAAGGAGAGGAAATGACTCTCTTCCCCGAAGTTTCCCTTTTCTTGCACCCACACTTGCACAAAGGGGTAGTGTATATAGCAGGGAAGTACTGTATATAGTAAGCTGGCGCTGTCAATCTTGCAGTGTTTGAAACTACATGTCAGTAATCAGAAAAAGAGTAACATCTGGCCCTAGCTACTGCCCTTCCCCCCACCCCCCAATTACTGGAGCATGGGTTTCCACTCTTCTTATGGTTGGAGTACAACATTCATAAAGAGCTGGTGAGGATCATCTCATAGCATATTTTGCTGTTCACTTTCTGTTCTAAGTAGTAAGAACCAGAACCATAATCAAATTTCTTGCAGGAGAGATGATGTCAGCAACCCTGAAAGAAGCTTTGAGATTTTGGACCCAGAAGTTAATTTTAAGAACCCACACCTTTGTAGATGAACTGTATTTAAAGGTTGTTATGGAAGGAGGACAAGTGTTACCTGACAAGATTGAAGCTGATCTGAACATTTTAAAATGGCAGGCTACAAGAATATGGCAAATCATACTACACTGGACCTACAAAAAGAAACTCTCTTGATCTTGATAATTTTGTGGTATTTCAGATAACAAAAGATGCTTGTTAGAGCTTTGAAATTTGTGAGTAGGAACAAAAGTAATGAATTTCTAGGACATTATTTGGAGGGACTAAATATTAAAGTTGTTAAAAAGAAATATAATTGGTTTATTTAAATAGTTTATCTTGTGATGAAGGGGGAAGTATTTTTTTACATATTTTTATTTTTTTCTTCTATTTTTTTCTGTACTCCTTTTGGTTTATATTAAATTTTATTTTTGGAAAAAGATAGCCACTCTATTCTGTATTATTCAGATTACCATCTCAAAACTGCTCTATTCTGGAAATCACAATTTAAGGAAAATTAAGACAAATTAGAAGTTTTGTAAAGGGAAACAAAAAAAAAATACAAATTAAGCCCTATAGGGTGGAAACGGAAGGAATGGGTATATTTAACTTTGAGCAAGGAATATTGGAAAAGGGTACGAAACACATCTGGCTTTACAGATCCTCTTAAGAGTTTTAGCTGAAGGTGATATTGACATCTATTGTTCCGGATAACCAGAGAATTCTCAACCTACAGGATCTATTAGAACACATCTATATGACTAGGAAAGGGTGCAATGTGAACTTTCATAAACTTCACCAGATTACATAGGGCACACCTTTCCAGGGTGCAGAATATACACTGCCTGTCTATATTACTAAAGCAGCACTAGCCACTATGGCAAACAGCCGCAATGTGTCATTTGGTATAAACGAGGATCTCACTTCCTTCAGGTTTCCACATTGGCCTTTTGAGTTTCATGCAAATTTCAGTTAAAACTCCTCCAGTAGTACACTTAGTAATATATCTTTGTCACATTAAAACATTTGAAAGAACTATTGAAGATCTCTAATCATACTGAAGGTTTTCAGCAGTGCACAGCATCAAAGACTCAGATTGTGAAATTCTGGTAATAGCTCCATCCCGAAGACATAACTATTATTTTAACCAGGATATTTCAAAATTGGATTTGAAACAAGCTTAGTTTGTCCAAATGATTTTGAGGCAAAAAATTGTGTTATTATTTGAAACGGTGGCATCCCTTAATAAAATTTCATAATGAAGTATTCATGCCAAAGTTTACTAATGAAAAGCACTGAGATCTGGATATGGCTGTATTAGCCTTCATGCCTGGGACATAAGACAATAGGTATCATGAAAGTTACCAATTTCATAAATGTAAAGAATTCTAGCTACAATTAAGATGCAGAATACTTTAGGGAGACTTTAAACCAAATTTGCACTTCAAATAAATTATGCAAAGAAAAAACAAATATGAGAAACAGTGCTATAAATAGATGCAAACATGTATCTTTTTTGCATCCTTATTTCCTGGGCTTTGTGAACAGCTTTTACCATTTATTGAGATTTTGATAATGTTTGAGTCAAGTGTGATGTGGTACAGTGGAAGATGTTCACAGAAATACAAACAAGGCTTGAGTATCTGACTATTTCAATCAAGTTGCAGGTTTACCTGCTCTCTAAAAAGGATTTCTGATTACGAGGGATGTGTAAGGAAAATAATGCACCTAACTTGAGAGTTGCCTTTCTCAAAGGCATGTATGTATATATGTATCTCAGGGATTGGGGGATGAAAAGAAAATAGAAGAAAAAAATACCTGTTCAAAAACTTAGAGGTGGGAGAAGACAGACATGCTTGCTTTTTTTACTTCTGTATCTCCTCTTGAGTTTCCAATATAGGTACAATATAGGTCGAAGACAAGTCTACAGTAAATGACTTTTATTTTTTAAAAAATGAAATAACCGTGAACATATTAACAGGTCTGCAGGTGGCACTACAGTACAGCTGGATAGAAGGTAGATACAGTCCCAATGAACAGTGAAACAATGGAATCCATCAGTTCAATGGTGACAATTCTGAATACAACTCTATCAAGCAGGAACATTTTACTGAAAATATTTCTGGACAAAGCTGATATTGAAAATCATTTCTGGGAAGCAGTAGTCCCAATCTAAAACTGACAACTGGTATTTACCAGTTTAGGGAGAGATGTACAACACCTCCAAAACATAAAAGTTCTTTTCCCCCCTTTATATCTTTGTATTGGAAGTAAAATTATTTTTAGCTCTCCTCAGGCCAATTGTGCTATTGGGAATTATTTCTAAGAATAATTTCTGGAAAAGTTTTATTGAAAGGAAGACTAAACACAATGTGCCTTTCCTTGTAGTCCAGGAACTGTTGTGGTATTTCAAATTCTAAAAATATCTACTTTCATGAAATACTGTTTCACTACAAACCTAGTTTTTCACTAAATACACATTTTTTTAAAAAAATCCTGGAGCCCTCTGGGAAAATCAGTGGTTTCTCTCTGTGTTTCTGCATTTCTACAGTGTATAAAGAACTCTTAAAGGGAGCATGAAGAACAATTTCTTTTTTCCTTAGATATGCCAGAGACAGGAGATCTCATGTCCATGTTCTTGCAGCCAGGATGCTGGCATGTATAATCATTCGCAGCTAGCTATTTAGGTCTTCAATAAAATGTCCAATCTTGCATCATTCTTCCTAACTTACTGGAAAGACTAATTAGGTATGAAAAAAGAGTCACACGGTTTTCTATTCATCATATGCAGGAACACCATCTGGTTTCCATACAATTTCAATTTGCAAAAGGCCACCAGAAAGGGACTCAGCACCCTTCATTCTTCAGGAATTCTGTATATTATTGTGACCATCTATTAGATATTCAAGACTGAGGCAGCATATAGGCAGTGGCTGGAGAGTGTAATGAATGCCATGGCATCTCTTTAGTGAGAGGTTTCAGAGTCCTTCAGAGGCAGCCACGTGCATCCCCTTTCTATACTGTGAGCAAAAAAACAAAACAAAACAACTCCGGGCGGGAGGGAGGGGGTCGGAATCATCCATTCCTAAGATCTAGCCAGTTTGGATTCATGAGCTTTCAGTGTGCCAACAGCATCTTTGACTGCATGGTAGATAATGTTCTTCACCTGCAAAGAGAATGTAATGAATGAATGTAATGAAAAATAAACCGTAAAAAAATGTTTCCATTCGCCCCATTAATTATCAGAGTTCTTTATAAATTGCCTCTGAAGTTTGAACATATTATAAGGAAAGAACATCAACTAAAGTGATGGCGCTATCAGTAGAAAGCTTATGTACAAGTGATTAGCTGATTTCCTCATTAATATTCATATTTGTTGCAATTTGTTGATAATATTCTGCATATGCTAAGATCTTTATAAAAGGTATGCTAAAAAGTTGAATTACTTTGATTTCCACATACATATACATGGAAATTGTGGTACTCAACAACAATACATTAATACTAATGTAATTTTTAAAAAAGTAACTCTCAAAAATTCTTGTACTCATTCTTTATTAGGAAATTAAACAACTGCAACCTAAACCTTTAACCCGTGACATGTCTGAATAAGATTTTTCAACTTCATTCAGCAAACACTAAGCCTCTAAACAGTTTACCACTGTGTCTATCTTAAGGGAACTAAGGACAGATAGGAATTTCTTCTCTATAGCTAACGTAAATAAATATAGAATATGTGGAGACTCAAGAATACTGCATTTTTAAGTCCAGTAATCTCTGTGCAAGTATAGAACCTTTAACTTTTAATCAGAGAGACTATTATGAGAATTCATAAATTGGTCTGAAACAAATCTGAAACTGATGTAACTATATCTTAGAATTCATTTAATTAATACGGCCATAAAATATCTCCTTTTTCTACAATTTTTTTAGTAGTACAATTTATGTTTTGCAAATGGTATTCCTCCCTTCTTACAAATATGATATTGATCAGAGGTTTTACCAGAAAAATTGCAAACATTTACCTGTAACTTATCCTCATGGTTTGTGTGAGTATTAGACAGGTGCCTGAATTCTTGAGTCAGACGGAAGCAGTGTTTCACATGTTCTGGAGATACAAAATCTTCTGCCACTTTAATGCAGCTATACAAATTATGAACCTGAATAAACAAGAAACATAATTAGAGTAGTGTACAACCCCATAACGCTAAAAATCCAATATATTCACCACTGCATTTGGTATAAGAAATCTAAATAGACTAATACTATTTTGAAGTTCTCATGGACAATTTATGATACTTGTGAAAGAATCTATTCAAAGAACATTACAGTCTTAGACTTACAACCACCATTGGGACCAGAATCTCGGTTGTTCAACAAAGCAGTCATTGAGCAAGACATCATGTGACCAGTTTGCTCAATTACTGAAAACCTGTAACTCCTGTGCTCAATAAGCAATCTCATGAATTGATACTTGCCTCTCAATTCTGGGGTCAAAAATCCTCCATGGCTGAAAATCCTGCCTGAATTTCAGCACAGATCTTTTTCCACCTGGCCAGCTTGCCGTCTTCCCTGCCAGCCTTCCCACTGACTTTCTGGGGAAGCCACCAGGGAAGATTGCAAATGGCAATCACATGACTGTTAAGTGCGAACAGGTTGTCAAGCACTCAGATTTCAATTATATACATGGGTACTACAGTGTCCATAATTTCAGTCACAGGTCATAAGTCCCTTCATTCATCAGTCTAAATGATTGACCATGTCAAGAACTGTGCATTAATTACTGGATACAGATAGTTCTCACTTAATTGGGACCAGAATTTCCAAAGCAGTCAAAACATCAAGTGAGTCTGTTGCTTAGTGATGGTGGTTTCAGTAGTCCTGATTATGGATATTAAAGGAGGACTATGCTTATTTTATTTTATTTGTTTATTTGTTTAAATTTATATACCGCCCCCTCTCCCAAGGGACTCGGGGCGGTGTACAGCAAATAAAAACACACATAAGAAAAATCTAAAAACCAATTAAAATAATTAGATAAGGCTGATAATTTAAAAACGTTACAATTAAGAGTTAAAATGAATTAAGTTAAAATTATAAAATTTAAAATTACCACTAACAAATTAAAATAACCCTGAGGTGTCAGGCCAGGCCGGCTAGCTGGGAGTTTGTTCCATAAGGAGGGCGCAGCCACAGAGAAGGCTCGAACCCTTGGGGCCGTCAGGCAACATCGGCCCGACGGTGGCACCCCGAGGCCTGCCCTGTGGGAACGCATCGGTCGGTTGGAGGCTGATGGTGGCAACAGGCGGTCCCGTAATTCCCCGTTCCCAAGCCATGGAGCGCTTTAAAGGTAAGTACCAACACCTTGAATTGCACCCGGAAGGCCACAGGAAACCAGTGCAGCTCGTGCAGGAAAGATGTAACATGGGAGCTCCGAGAAGCTCCCATAAATGCCCGCGTGGCTGCATTCTGCACTAACTGCAGCCTCTGGATGCTCTTCACGGGGAGCCCCATGTAGAGAGCATTGGCATAGTCCAGACGGGAGGTTACAAGGGCGGAAGTGACTGTGTGAAGAGCTAATGCTGTCATTAGATAAGCACTTTACGCTTCTCTTGCCATCCTGCTGCCTCCTCTCTGGCCAGGCCTTATGCTCCCTTCAGCAGATAAGGCTCACTGCCCTCACCTCTGCTTCAATTTCTCCATCTATCTTACCCCTATATATTTCTGTCCTCTTGACTGACTGTACTGTGCTGCTACCAGCTTCACTGCCACCCTCTGTTGACATTCATTGTCCTCTGTGATCCAGGTGCCTGACATAAGAGTGGTCCCAAGACACATGTGGTGAAGGTGGCAGGAATCGATCCGAGCTCCCTGGACCAAACTGGCAGCGGAAGTAAGGTAGCAGCTCTCTGAGTGAAGGAGTCAGGCAAAGTAGCAAGGATTTGCAAGGACTTGCACAATGTCAACAGCAGCTACCTTTGCCCAGGGAGCTGCTAACCTGCACCTCTGCCATGCCTGTTTTGCTGGCCCATCCTGCTTCCTCCTCCCTGGGCTGGCCTTACAACTCTCTTCTGCAGATGAGTTTCCACTGCGCTTAGAGTGGGCTGCACATTTGTCTGGTATATGGATCTCAGGCCAGCAGCAGCAGAAGACAAAGATCAGCTGGAGCTATGGGGATGGCAGAGGAGGCACTGGAGGGTGACTGCAGAGCAGCCAAAACAGTAGAGAAAGGATATAAATGTGGATAGGTTGCCAAATGCCAAATTCTGTTCACATGTTCATGAAGATGCTACAGATGTAACTTTTTAAAAACCCAGTGTTCTAAAGGGTGGCCCAAAATTCCACTCACCTGATGTGGAGCCCCTGCAGGAATAAATACAGCATCTCCCAGGAACTGCACGATTGCCCAACCTTGCACTCCATATTCCTCGTACAGACGCTTACGAAGGACCTGGTCCAGATACCAGCTTTGGTCATGGATTGGATCATGATCAGGAGGATTTTCTTGTCCCTGTTCTTCACCAACCTAATGCAAATGTATTGGGATTCAATTATTCTAGATCTACTGGATAGCTGAAGGATCACCTCCTACTTGCCAATTATTTCATTACTGGAATATTAGCGTTGTTTAAACAATTCTATGGCAATGGTGTGTGGGTATTTTTTGGTGTTTTTTTGGAGGGGGATCCAATTTTCACAACTAAAATTGCTGAATATATGACCAGATATCAATATTAGTTTTATAAAGGTAAATTGAAGAGTCAGGTAAATCTCAGAAGTTTAAAATAAATTATTTGGGAAAGCAAAACCTGTGGCAAATTCTCTATGTGAAATTCCCTACCTTCCGAAGTAGCTCCCTGATTTTTTCAGCATCCTTAGCAGCATAAATGTGCCACAGTGCCCCTGGCTTCTCCTTTGCTTCATGGATTCGCTGTTTTGTAACATCATCGGCATCTCCTTCATCTATGGTTTTCAACACCTCTGAAATCCAATTCAATAACATATACAGCTTTTTTGCTACGATGTGCAAGAAATAAGCAATGTTGGTATAAATCATCATACCATAAGCAAGTGCCAGGAAAAATCTGTAACTGTATTTCCTTCTGATAACAGAACACTAATTACTGCATATAGAACTCAATTGTCTTAAGAGAATGTATTTTTTTATAAGCTCAAGAGCATGCCTGGCTATGTATCCCGGGGGCGGAGGGGAAACCTCACAAAGCCATTCTTGTTCAGGCGATATATGTATGGTTAGGGCATTCTGTTCATGCATTGCCTTGCTCAGTTAGTATTGCAAAGACATTTTACTTTTCATAATGTTCCTCATGATGCCTGGACAGGTATCAATGGAGGCATTGCCTAAAGACAAATAGATATATACCTATACAAAACTAAAAATTCACTTGTAACTAGATAATTGTTTGTTCCTCCCATTGTTCCTCTGATGATTTTTGTTCACAAATACTATAAGCGGAAAGGGCAACAAAGGAACAAACAAAAATAAAAACAAACAAATTCAAGTTATTCCCTGAAAAAAAAAATCAGCTTGTAAGCTTACCATCATCATGGGTACCATCCCCAATAGGAATTCCAACATATACCATAACATTAACCGCATCTGATACATCTAAATGTAAATTAGTTGTACCAACTCTTCGGTCTTCTGCCGTTATTAGTCCTATGAACAATGCAACAGACAAATAATCTTTACCTTCCTGCTATTAGTATTTTTGTATGTGTATAGCAGCCCTGCTTAACTAAATTCCCTATTATGGAATAACAACTCCTTGTTGCTTCATAGATCATTACCCAATAATGCTGAAGGGGCTTGTGCATTCCCTACAATGCTATGAATTAAACTGTGGAGAATCTGCACTCATGCAAGAGTGATCCCTGATAGCGAAGGGATAAGACTACCCGAAATAACATGTAACTGCTGATGTGACTGGAGGCAAAAAAAAAAAAGAATTAAAACTGGAAAAACATGCATATCACTGCAATGTGGAATGTCAGAACCATGGACCTTGATGAAATCAGAGCTGAAATACCATGATACAACACTGACATTCTGGAAATGTGCAAGATGAAATGGGTTTGAAATGGATCGCTTCCCATTAGAGTGCATAAACTGTTCTACTACTGACAAGAAAATCATAGAAGAAATAAAGTAGCTATCATTATTACCAAAGAATGTCACTGCTTGAATATAATCCCCAAAATGGCAGACTTCAACTAACATTAAATTAACAAGCCAACAAATACTAAACTGATCCAAATCTACACCCCAATCATTGATGCAGAGAAAAATGAACAATTATTTGGCCAACTTGCATTGTCTTGTCAACACCACCAAAAAAAGATCTCATGTGAATTATATGAGACTGGAATACTAACACTGGAAAGAAAAAAGCTTTTGGAATAAAGGAAAAAATGGTCCTAGAATAAGAAATGAAGCAGGAAAGAGTGCTGTCAGATCTCTCACTTTCTCCCAACAATCCTCCAACTACTATAAATGGACATCACCAGATGGCAACACAAAAAACAAACTGATTATATACACAGCAAGCAAAGATTGATGAAAACTCTGTATTTAGTCAGCAGAAACAAGATTTGCTACTGAATGCAGGGCAAATCACAATTATTTGCAAAATTAAACTTAAACTAAGAAAAACAAATACAGCCATCAGATTAACAAGAACTCAGTAATTCTTCACGTGATGATATGGCAAAGGTAAAGAATACATTTAATGAATTAACTTTGATAAACAGTGTGCCTACAGAATTATAGACTGAAATTTGTGACATCATTAAAGATGAAACAAACAAAATACCCCCAAAAGCAAAAGAAGGCAAACTATCAGATATGCTAAAAATGACTGAAAAAAAGCAGAGCTCAGAAGTTAATATATAGAGGAAAATGTGCCCCACTAAACATTTCCAAATAACAGCAGATTGAAACAAGGGGTTGTATTTAAATAAACAAGACAAAGAAATTGTCTGAAAGATCAAGGAATTCAGAAAATTACAGAAATCAAGAAATCTTTTTGTGTAAAGATACAAAAATGACCAAAAAGGCAAAAGATGTTGTATATATGATAAAAGTACACAAAACAAGTCACCCAAAATGACATGTATAAATATATGATCATTGAACTAGTCGGATGTTCTGGAAGTAGATGACTCCTAGAAAATATAGCTAAAAATAAGGTTGCAGGAGTTGGTAAAATATCAGCAGAACTGTTTAAAATCTTACCAGATGATTCAGTTGAAAAGATACAGTATATATTTTGTAAGCATGTACAGAAAACATGACAGTAGTCAAAGGACTAGAAAAGGCAGATTCAAATTCCAAATATCAAAGAAAGCAATCCTACATAATGATCAAGGCACAGAATAATTGAACATATTCCATATTTTTGGAAGATAATGCTCAGAGTCTGCAATTTAGACTTCAAAGTACCTGAAACAAGAACTACCTGATGTACAAACTGGATTCAGAAAAGCCAGGGGCATCTAAGATCACATTGCTAACATCCAATGAATAATGCAAAAGGTAAGTAAATTCCAAAAATATATCTATTTTTGCTTTATTTGTTTTTGATTATGTAGATTTTAAATGTTTATAGACCTTAAAATATGGATGTACTGGGCCATCTCACCTGTCTAATGAAAAATTTCTATGGTGAAAGGAAGCAAAAGTTGAAAAGGAAAATGAAGCAAATAAATAGTTCAAAATTGGGAAAGGAATACACCATTTTTTATACTACCCCCTTATATTTAACTTTGAGGAGAAGAAGTTGGGATTAAAATTGCTGAGAAGAAATTAGAAGTAAAATTGCTGGAAGGAACAGTCATAATCTCAAGAATCTCATGGAGGAGAGGAACACATAAGAAATCTCTTACTAAAGGTAAAAGAAGAAGTGCAGTAGTTGGGCTGTCATTATTAAAACAACTAAGATTATGGTAGCAACTAATGTTAATTCAATGCATAGAAGAGAGATGAAACCAAAGTAGTTGGCTTTGCTTTCCTAGGCTTAAAAATTCGAAAAACAATAGCCACAAAATAGATGTTTAGGACCAAAACTCTGACAGATGTAGCCAAAAATTTAATTGCAGAGACGACATACTGACCACTAAGTGTACATATCGCAAAGGCTATGATTTTCCTCATTGCAGTATATGGCTGTGAAAGGCTAAATGAAGAAAAACTAATATCACTGAAATGTGATGTTGGAAAAAATTGTTGAGTATCTCAAGAAGAATGAAGAAATCAGTATGGAAGTATTATATTATTTATGTCAGTTATGCTAATTATATAAATGTATGTCAAATGACATTATTTAATGATGTCATTGTCAAAACACCTAAACCACAGTGAAAATTTGCAGATGAAATTCTAGTATTCTTTGGATACTAGCAGAGATACCACAATATAGAAAATAATTGGTACACAAACCCATCATACTTCAATTTGAAAGCTATGGATTCTTAACAAATTATTTAACTAAAATGCATGTTTTCTTTCTTGCATTAAATTAATTTTTAATCTTTAAAAATAAATTCTAAACAAATGTGTCTATCAAATTTTGTTGTTTATTTATTTATTATCATGTATCATTTATTCATATCTCATTCCAAATATTTTCACTTTTAGGACTATTAATAGGCATCAAAAGATAACTTTCAAATTACACACCATATGCATTGTACATTTTGGGGCCTAGATCAGGCCGCACAAAGTAACTTGGCAACCTAGATGCCAGATTCAGTCTTCCATCTCTTTTAGTATATTCTGGAAGAGGAAGATTCTCCATTAAATCTTCAAACCTGAAAAAGGCAAATATCATATTAGAAACAGGCTAATAAAAAAAATCAACAATACAATATCCAACTAAGCAACCTTTGTATTCAATCATTCAACAGAAGTAACTTACCTTGTAGGCATCATATCCCTAAAATCCTCTCCTGGAGGCCAATCTTTTAACTTCAGTACCATAGGCTGCCCATCGTCTGCTCTTAGTCGTTCTGCAAAGTAGTAATTACATGCAGTTTATTCCTCAACATTTTACTGAATTATAGAATGAAATCAAAGTCCCTCCCCCTTCACTTTTCTTTCCCCTTCTCCCCACTGTTATCTTCCTATTTGCTTTTGTATTTTTGCATTTTATTCTATAATTTAATAAAATGTTGAGGAATGCTGCTTATGAGTTCAACCTTAATTTGCTACTGTACAGCTGAAGTAACAAATCAAAAAAATGTTAGATTCAAAACAATTTAGCATTTATTGATTAGTTTATATTGGGCACTCTTGTGCATTTGATATAATATTTTGTATGATGCACAGTATTCGATGGCAGGATGTATGTTCATCAAAATTCTGCCTGAAATGTGATGTTGGAAAAAATTGTTGAGTATCTTAGATCTCAAGAAGAATGAAGAAATCGGTATGGAAAAATAATGTTGATGAAAAACATTGTCTGATGGTTCTGTTTGAATAATCATAAATTAGTGTGATTACCTTTTTTGTGGGGACTATGAGAAATACAATGCATATAAGATTTGGAATTGGACCCAATGATAAGATACTACAAAAATTAAATATAGACTTATACAAAAAATCTAACCATTACCACAAACGAAATCAACTTTTTCAACAGCTAATATGTGAAGAAGGATATTAACATAAAAGAGCAGCTAAGATGGAAGAACTGATCTTCGTAATAGTATAATTAAAAATTGTGTACTATTAATAAAAATTGCTTAGGAAAACTCCATTGGTACAATAATTTGTTCTGTGCAAATATACTTTAAAAAAAAAGCTAAACTGAGAAAAGCAGCACATTTTTCACAACATGTAGGAATTCACAAAAGGGAATGGAAGTCAGTACATGATCTCATCTATCAGACTCCACTTACTAGAAATGATTTCAAAGCCATCCCAGAAGTCACGCACTTTAACATCTGAGATTATGGCACAATTTCTACAATTGACCAGATCTACATCCTGATCTCCAAATTCTTGGCTAAATGCATCCGGTTTCCAAAGTTCAGGCTTCAGTTTCTTATGAACACCAGAAACTAGAACAGGCTGTAGAAGGGTAAAAAAAATATACAAGGAATTATTCTAATATAAGATTTCTTTAAAGGATAGCTGGAAATGAATAAATGTACATAATAAAAATCCAGTGAAAATCATTGAAACAAAGATGATTAAAATATACCTCACTGCAACAGAGTGAAAAGGAAAAACAATTATCATGAAGGATAGCTTTAACTAATAATAAAAAATAGTTAACATAACTGCTCAGTTTCTGTTTATAACTTTTTTGACTCAAATGAAGAGTTGTGCATATTTACAAAACTAAGCCAGTTAGTTTTCTATGTTAAGAACCACTGCTGCTTAGTGTATAATTAACGAAAAGTACATATTTGCCTGCATAGTTTAATTACTAATTTTACATGCTTTTCAACTATTTTTAGTAATGGTGAAGCTATGGCTTTCACATATCTTGACTGTTAGGTATCCTGAATAGGATTTCTGACAGTTTATCAGGCATTGTGCATGTGGCATTTTCTAATTATGATTTGACTTTAAGCAAAGACTTGACTTCTTAAGTTATTATATTCTGTTCAGATTCAAATTTCTGGGCCTTTACTGTGTATTTGTTAACAGTATTTTCACAGCAGTTAGTTTGCCTTAAAAACAAGATTTTTATAATATAAAGCATGATCTGGCTTTTTAAAAGTTACCTGTCCTTGTTTCCAACATTCTCTGAAGATCTTCCAGTTGTTCTTGTTGCTGGGGTCATGAAGACATAAAAGCCTTCCATCACAAAGCCAAGAATGAGAAGTATGTGGATCCAGCACATTTAAACCCATTACCATTTCTTTTACTTCTTTAGGCGTTTCAGCTACACTGCTTGCTCGCTTGGCAGCATCAGACATTTTCTTATTTTCCACTACTGATGCAATTATATGATCAAGGAAGTTTGGCAAACTGGCTTTACTCTTGGCCCCCTAGAAAACAAAATTCACATAACAACCTAAGCACTCTGCTAAATTAAGGAATAAATCTTTGCCCGTGCCTTGGATCTTTCAACCAAATAAACACAGAAAAATGAACAGCTGGCAGAAAGGAAAAACCCTAAACCCTTGGATATGTTAATTACATTCTCTAATAGTACAAATGAATATTGTACTAATAGGTTTTACTATCCTATAAAGTTAAATGTATTTATTATCTACAGCAGGTCTGTCAAAGTGGCGGCTCATGGGCCAAATACAGCCTGTGCAAGCCACGCCCACTCCGGCTCCGCAAAAGCAAAAACCTAGTGATACGTCATGATCCAGCCTGTGGTGCAATCGAGTTTGACACCCCTGATTTACGGATTTAAAATATACCTACACTGCAAGACTGCCAGTCATGAATCTGTGTAATGTTTTTAAAAGAATACCCAATATGTTATATTTCTGTGAGTTGAAGGGGCCAAAATCTTACTGCATTCAAGCTATGCTCTTCAAATGAGCTTGCTTTGGAAGATGGACGGAAAGTAAGGTAAAGGAAGGTAAGGCAACCCTTCTAGCAGTTATCTGACAGAGTTCCACCCATTGTGGTCCAATACCTATTTCAATTAATTTTATTCTCTCATATTGTTTTATTTTATGGTATTCTCTCCTGCAGCTACTTTTCCATTATCAAATCTTCTAGTTCTAACACCTCATTCCAATCGGTTAGACCACTTTTTAATCTACCTAACTATACAGTTAAAGAAAAAGTGCTCCTTACTGTGGAAGATCCAGAAAAAACAGGAGGGAACGGAATCCCTGCATCAAGTGAGGTCTGAGGCAGTTTTCCAGGCCCAGAGTTAAGCAAATCACGAAGACTGGATCCTTCTGTCTTGTTGCTTGAGGCAACTGGACCCAGCAAGAGACTATTAAAAAGCTTTGGAGTTAAAGGTGAGGCTTTTGTGTTGGAGTTAAAGGAATCCAAACCAAAAGGCGATGGAGATTCTTTATTGAGTACTGATCTCAAAGAACCTGCTTCTGAAAAACCATAAAGGACAGCACATAGAAGAAAGAACAATTTTTAAAACAGGAATACTTTAATAGTAGTATATAAGACTTGACTGCAATTACGCATTAAAATGCAATAATAGCATTAATAACTGGCTAGACATATGTGGGACCTGAATTGAGATGATGGTGGAAGGGGAGGAAAGAGAGGAAAATAGGTTGGGCATGCAGCAAGTTACATGTAAGACACACTATACTGTATCATTCAGCAAGGAAATCACTTAACATCTAAAGTTTTCAGGCAATCTCAGGTCTCACCAAACATAATGCAGTTTTAACATATTACAATTGTTGATCAATAAGCCAATCTCTTCTTAAAAACCTCCAGTGTTGGAGCATTCACAACTTCTGGAGGCAACTCATTCCACTGATTAATTGTTCTAACCGTCAGTAAATTTCTCCTTAGTTCTAGGTTGGTTCTCTTCTTAATTTCCATCCATTGCTTCTTGTCCTGCCTTCAAGTGCTTTGGAGAATAGCTTGACTCCCTCTTCTTTGTGGCAACCCCAGAGATATTGGAACACTGCTATCATGTTACCTATAGTCCAGGGGTGGGCAATTGTGGTTCTTTTATGACTTGTGGACTTCAAATCCCAGAATCCTTGGGCAAGGCAACCTAAATAAAATGGAGGAAACATTTTGA